>BLKR01006908.1:0-47722 GCA_011170035.1 Teleogryllus occipitalis | reverse complement strand
ATTGATTATGTAGATTGCAGGAAGGAAGTGTAGTGAACATTGAAATGCGAACAAACAATACATACGGAGACTAGAACACTTTATTATTGATTACCTTCAAAATAAACGACCTCTTCTACACATTGTAATTTTGAAACTTATCTCTTCTTGAATTTCATGAAGAATTACAACAGGATAAATGTCAAATATCGGACATGACTACTAACTTTATATAGCACTACTGACAATGAGTCTTCAAAGAATATATCGTTTAAAAAATCATTATAATTTACAGATCTTCGTAATTAATATAATGATGCGATAATGTTAGATTAGCGATCTCGTCGGTATTTTTTTAAAATATAGTTAGCTTCTATAAATATAAAACTCAATTACAGCACTAGTGTTCAAATGGATTTAATATAGCACTAGTTGTTTAATGTCTTAATTGAAGGGTGTGAGTGAATATATAATTGTGACAATCAAATTTTCATACTTGTAGCTTTTTATGTGAATGCAATGGTTAATAATAATGGTTCAATAAACTTGTTCGTTCAAAGAGTTCAGCTTTATGACTGTATTCTATGGCCAAACACACCAACTGGCATAAAACTAAACTTTCTCAACGCCATATCGCAGTTTACACTCAATATGGATTACTATTATGTTTCCCTATACCCTTCAATTATATACCTCTTATGCTAAGACAACAAACATTGTTTGATACTCTTGAGTAACACTGCAATCGTATGGAACGGAATAATAAATACTAATTACAGAAACAAAAACTAAAAAAAATAATGAATGGCTTCACAGAGAAAATCCCCAAACTATGGCGGAAGGACTTTTGAGTTTTAAGAATGTGTGAGTGTTAACTTTATCGACCTACTAATGTGTTGAAGTGGCAAAGGTCACAGATCCAGCCTTCCGCGAAGCTTACCATATACTTGAAAGCTACAAAATTCCCCACAGTTCAACGGGACAGGTCAGATGCTCAACCCGTTACGCACATCATTAAGCAATAGGTTTTCGAAATTTTTGTATAACAAGCAATGCTTATACAACTATTCAAATATGTACAATTTCTATTTACAAGCTGAGGGAAACGTATGAGTTTGTATAACACCGGTCTGCGTCATTCTTGATGTCTGAAATACTTTATTTGTTCGTTATGCATTCTTCATGCTGATTTCAAATCAGCAATCGGTATTGCCGCATCATCTCGTTTTTCGTTGTTTTTTTCCCTCTACTTGACAATATATGTTTTTGACGTTTGTAATCTTTATTAGATGTTAAAGCTAATACGAAATATTTCTTTTTAGACATATTGTTGCAATTACTTGAGTATGGTGCTTATTAAAGATAACAATTTCATTAATTAACATAAATAGAAAATGTAAAAAGATCCAAATATGTTTTGCTTCATATGTGATAAAGTGATGTTGCCAGGGCAAATATCAAACATTACGAGTACAGCACTTGTGAAGGCCAGCTATTACGCTTACTTTGATATAAAATTGATCTTTGCTCACAGTACAAGATCTTTGCTCCACAGCTATAGTGTCTATCATGTGTTAGGCAGGTTTAGTCGATGGAGCAAAGGAATCATAAAGGCAATTACCCTTTGTCTGTGGTGTGGAGGGAAAGAAAGGATCATTTAACACACTGCTACTTTTGCATGACGAAATTACAAATATCAATTTTTCCCACTATATTTATGTTTCTGATATAATTTTCTTTTAACAAAGGTGGCGCTGAAACTATCTTGCTGAAACTATTCACTTAATAGTTGCCTTCATATAATCTGTTGTTTTCACGTCTATTATCAAGTTATTGACCCTCTGAAACAGAAACTGTCCTAGCGCTAAAAACAATAGGCGTAGTAGTCATAGGATTCATAGCACAAGAACTAGACGTGATTCAGGAAAACTAATATTATTTTCGAATTCAGCGCGGTCAATTTCTAAAAAACCGTAAAAACATTTTAAACATATTTTTTTAACGCAGGTCAGTGTAATTTAATGTGTTTATAAACTACCAACGCGTTTTCTAATAGCGTTTTCCATTCACCGCACTGGTGCACACCCGGGGAGCACTCAGGGCAGCTTTCGTGTTCCATTCGACCGCTAGGGCGCACCACTGCAAAGAAGTGCATGTTCTATTCGCACAATGACACGGAACCAGGGCGCACTTGGGGGTGCCCTAAACGGCACTGACGATCTAGCCAGTGCAGTCCAGTGCACCGGACCATTTTGAGGTTAGGTACGGAAGTTATGCATGATGATTTGGATTCGTGGTGAAATTGTGAAGGCAATTAAGGATCTTCTGTCACACAGGGATACTTCGAGTGATGGAGTACATTATGTTTTACAAGAAATGTCTTAAAATAATTTTTGTGACTTACACGAAGTTCGGAAAAGTTCAGTTTGTGTTTTCCTAAAATTCAACCTTGAATAACTTTATGTTAACAGCTCCAGTGTTGTTTAGAAACCAAAGTACGTCTCAATTTCAAAACGCTAATAAAGTGAAAATAAAAAAGTGCCCCTTACAAAATGATTCAAATATATGCGCCAAGAAATGTTTCCATACATAAACCAGCGGAAATGCTCATGTTAATATTTTTATGGTTTTCAATAACCAAGCAATTCTGCTGAAGCTTTTCGGTTCAAAATCTTGTGTACTGTAGCGATCACTGGCAAATCTCGAAAAATGAAATTTCGACAAATGCATTTGAAGTTTTCGTAGTTTGTAAATAAAGAAATCATACGTTTATAATTTATGAATTAAGGTGTAAGAATTACTAAAAGACTTCATAAAAGATATAACAACGATCATAATTCAAAATTATTATTTTTCGAGTTCCATCAGTATGACAGACCTAGAGCAGCTGAGTATAATCTCACTATGTATCGCACACGCACTGACTCAGTTCCGGAATCCGTTCCATTCGTAACTGCCCTACACGCGTGTGAGGCAGCACTGTTGCGGAGCGATGACGTTTTTGTCTTGAACTAGGGTGGGTGTCAGTACAACGAATGGAAAACGCTATAAGCCAATTCGCAGCTTTCTCAAGAAGTATACTCACCCCTGAAAACTTCGCTCCCCCAGCTCTATCTGAAATCCTGTTGACTGGGATCTTGTCATCAGTCCGTAAAGTAAGCACTAAGCCTCCGTGCGCGAAGATCTTAAGGTCATTCGAGTACTCCGCCTGACGTTCCTGATCCCATCACTACGTCTTACCCTAGAGATGCAGACTAACAACCTGGAGATATATTCGCCTCGCTGCCCTCTGCTGATATTTTTCTGCGTGTCTTAGCCTGAGCATTAAATATTGTGGCCCCTAGGCAGCACATTGGAGTTGATGTACGCACCTATAGAACACGCACGGATCATTTAATTTCATTGTATCTGCTTTTACAGTTAATGCAAGAAAATTGTGAAACGATTTAATCTTCCCAAATAATCCTAAAAGGAGATTACACTTACTATAAATGTTTAAATAGCATTTTTAGCAAACACGTTTAAACTGACACTATGTTATACGGATTTTAGTTATTCTGGAAGTGTAAGGGTGCATGAGTTAAGACGTTTCAACAGAAATTAGTAATATCTGAGAATAATATTATAATACTTTAATTAGATATTAAATGTGATTTCTAATGTTCAATTTGACGAGAAAATCGTTTTATTTGTCGTGTGAGTATTCTGTTCTATTTGATGGTAGCATGACTATACATAAAGGAGATGAAATAAGGTATTAAAAATCTTAGACAAGTGTTAATTACCATAATTTCAATGAGGCGTGGAATTACACTCAGGCTTCTTCAATTATAAGAATTTGGTCTAGTTACCTGTTCCGTTCTTCCCTTAATTAAAATTCTCGCCCCAACTAATACATTATCTTCCAAAATTTCTTCTGCCTTCTGCCATATTGATCAAACTGTGTTTGGAATATAAATTATATTAAATACATCAATTTAAATTGAAAAATAAAGTCGATATATAATCCATTATTCACCGCAGAAGTTCTATGTAATTCAGTTCACAACAATGTTACATTATATATTTTACAATATAGTATCTAAAGTGTGTATACTAATCATTCTGACTGAACGTTGGTGTACAGAATTTAAGGTTTAAAATTGAAATACAAAAATTGCCACTAACGATAAGAATTGAACCACATTAAAAATTATTTTAAAACGCTTAAATTAAAAAAGAGATTTCATGACAAAACAATTAAGATAGTAAACAATTTCATAACACATACTTTCAAACTTTTAATACAACAGCGTCGGAGGTATTTCATTGCTTGCATCATCAAGCGTTCACAAAGCCACAAGACAGCACGCAAAATCTTAAAGACTGATGGATCTGCGTAATAATTCGCTACATCATCACACCAAATGAAGTCGGTCGCCTCCTGTTCCGGCGCTCTTGGCGGGATTACAGTCTCGGGAGCAGTGCGGAGACGAGACAGTGGCACACCCAGCGCCCGTCATTGCGTAGCGATGCTCCATAAAAGGGAGAAGAGATCGTCACATGCAGTTAAGGAGGCTCTTCATTTTTACGGTCAGGAGGCTCGCGATCCCCGGGTGGTGATGTTCCGCCCACGGTTACGATACGATGGCGCTATACGGCGTCTCCGGAAGCCATTCTTCTTCCCCCTCGCCCTAAGGACAAATTTTCGCTGAGAGTTGCGTGTTTCATTCAAGCATTGCCTTCTCGTTTACGTGTCAGTAAAGGAAACCACAGACTACTGAGTTATTATGTTCAGTAAAAAAGTACGGTGGAATCTCGTTCTGAATCTTATTAAGACTTGTTATTCCTCTCTGTAAACGTAAGGAAATTTGGCTCGCTAGTTGGTAGATTGATTGATTGATTTTTTCGTGTTTCCGGGCGCGTCAACTGCTTTGGTCATTAGTCCCGTAAATGTAGTGCATATTTGTTTGTTTTTCTCGGGAGATGGTGGTGATATTCCTCCGCTGGATGACGAGATCCGGCGCCGACCTACCGTCGGCTAGTGGGGTTTCCCCTTAACCAGGACTCTCCCATCAACGGGACACCACCCCAGCCGGGACAAGCTCTAAGCTCCCGACCGGTCTCCCAGAATGTGAGGTAATGTAGTGTATGTTAGTGTAAGTGTGTGTGTGTAAGAGGAAAGGACAAGGAAGAGGAAGGAAAGATCGCGCGCGGTCCGTGGCCCGTTTGGTAGGGTACTGCCCCGGCATTCGCCTGGTGTTGATCGGAGAAACCACGGAAAACTACCGATCAGAGCAGCTGGCCGCTAGAATTATCCTCCAGACAGCGACTGAATTCGACCTAGCTGAAAAGCTAGTGTCGAACCTAGGACCTCCCGGTCAGAGGCGTTGCCGTGACACCAGTTGATGCACTGAGCTACCGCTCCCGGTTCTAGTTGGTGGAGTTGGAGTGAGTGAGTACTTCGCGTTTTCAAGAGCGTCTTCATTAGTCCCGCGAGTGTAGTGCATGTTGTAGCCGGGAGTTGGTATTCTTCCTGGCCCACTCGAACGTGAGATCCGGCGCCGACGTATTCTTCGACTGCGGGGGTTTTATCCTCCATCCAGGTATCTCCTCCGGCAGGGCACCGCTCCTTGCAGATCAAGCTCAAAGTTCCCGACTACAGGTCTGCTTGCAGATGTCCCGGCCGCTCCCATCAGCGGGACTTTCATTCAAGGGTCCCTCGAGAGGTATTTCCCCCAGCGGAGCACTGACCCAGACGGGACATCTCCCAACTATTCTTCGTTCACCCTTATAAAAAAGCTGATGTAAACAAACCCGATGTATTCATCCGCCTTGCACCGATTCTCAATCGCCGACTCCGCTCGCACTACTCTTGGCCACGTGCGCTCGGTATAGTCAGTGATCGCTCGAAAAGAGAACTCGACTTCTGCAGAGCACTAGGGCATATATTAACATTTCTAATAGCCCCACAAACGCATCTTAACAAACATTAACAGAAATACTTCATAGTAAAATGAATCAAATTACCCTTAACTACCAGTGTGCAAAGTTAATTTTTTAACAAATCTTTACAAGAATGAAGTGAGCAAGTGAATGTCAATATCCAAATTACATTATATTGACTGAATAATATTCACCCTTTAATCTCATGCAAACAATTTACTTACGATCACTCTGCTTCAGGAAGAGGTTCAATTCCTTGCATGTCTGAAGCAGATGATTCGGTGCTGGAAGAGGAACATGACTATCTTGTTCATGACTGTCACTGAAGCCATCTACCTCCCACATCCACTGTTCTTTAATAGTATGCCTAGCTGCCACAACACCACTATTCTGGCGTCACATTAGAAATACCTAGTTCGAGAAGTTCTAAAAAGTACTAAAAAGGTATTATAAACGTTCAATACTACAAGCTTTCCACCACTCCGTAATAGTATACCATTGTGGTGTTTCACTACGGAAGGACCTGCACCGCTCTCCGACATCTTCAAGCGAACGTTTCGAACTGCTTGACAAAAATCTCGAAACTGATTGCTTCGCTTCGCATGAGCATACCGCCACCCACCGTGCGTGACCGAACCTGCGTCTGTCATCAGTTCTTACGAAATCAACAGCTCCACTGCACGTGTGTGGGGTACAGTTCACCCCTTGACTTTCACGGATACATTTTTTCCGCTACAGCTCATACCAAACAGGACCTCAACACACACATCTCCTCTTCCGAAAGGGCAGGCGTGGGAACAATGGTCTTCTTATTTTGGATTCCGAGTTATGGATTATAAGTTTTCTCTGGAATTTTAATAATGTGAGGGAAATGAACCAATACATCGAAAAATATTTTCTTCTGCACATGAACATGCCTGAGGCTGCATCGCGTCAACTAACCAATGGCAAGCATCCCAAAGCACGTGCTATTGTTTACAGCCACTTTTTTCTTAGGGTGAACAGAGAATAGTCTCCCTATTTGAGTTATAGTGAAGTACATGTAACTGTATGAAAATGTGTGTTTGTTAGAGGAGAGGAGGGAATGAAGATGAGGAAAAGAAGATTGCACGCGGACCGTGGCCCGTTTGTTAGGCTACTGGAAAATTCTACCAGTCGGCTGCTCTGATCAATTGTTTCTTCGTTGAAAACCAGACAAATGTCAAAGCAGTATTGAAACAAATAGGCGTGATCTTTTCTTCCCCATCCTCGTCCCCTCCTCTCCGCTTACACACAAACTTTGCACTTACATGCACTACACTGCCACACACGTCGGAAGACCAGTTGGGACCTTAGAGCTTGTCCCGGTCAGGGAAATGCCTCATTAGTGGGAAATACCTGGAGAAGGAAACCCTTGCAATCTGAAGTATTAGTCGGCCTTTTCTTACGATCTAGCGGGGAAGAAAAATCGCCACCTTTCGGCCATAATATTCACTATTCTTACGGGCACGATGGCGAAAGTAGTTAGCATGCCTCAAAATACATAACCATTCACACAAGCCCAAATTCAGAATTTAAAGAAATTATTTGTAACAATAATAAAGTGATATAATAATTACTAATATGAATTTGTTACTATTTTTGACTAATTAAAAAAGTACACATCTAAAACGTCCATCAATACTAATCTTATTAAATTAAAAAAGTCTTACTTAAAATTAGCGTACCCGCGCGAGAACTAGTCTATCTACGACTCTTCTGCACATGAATATGCCTGAGGCTGCATCGCGTCAACTAACCAATGGCAAGCATCCCAAAGCACGTGCTATTGTTAACAGACACTTTTTTCTTAGGGTGAACGGAGAATAGTCTCCCGATTTGTGTGATAGTGAAGTGCGTGTAACTGTATGAAAATATGTGTTTGTCAGAGGAGAGGAGGGAACGAAGATCAGGAAAAGAAGATTGCACACGTAACACATATTCGCAGATCGCTTGCACATGTTCATTCTGAATCTAGTCGTCTTGCAGTACAGGGCGGTAGCAGCGCGCAGTTGCGCAACGGCACTAACTTCCAAAAGTCGAGTGGGCTGAACTGGGTGGGTCCGCCCACCCAGCGGGGAAGCCAAAAACCGAGTGGGGAACTGGGTGGGCGGAACACTGTTTTCAGACGGCCGTCGAGCTGAAAACAGGAATAGCGATTAACCTTGACTGGCGATACCCTCGCAGTACGTTGGCAACAAATACGATTGCTGCGCATTTATTAGTATTGTCATTATTAGGAAATATTGGTCCAATCACTATTGTGTCTGTAGTAGGGATGTGCCCTTAACAGCTAAACTGTTATTTCTTAACCGTTAACGTTTCGTAACTGTTACGCGAAATAACAGTTATTTCGTTTATCCTGTTATTGGCTGTTATCGGTTGAAATGCATAGAACTGCAACCTACTGGGCCTAATCCGAACTACTACAAGCTTTTGTGGCAACCATTTTGTACGATAACAGCTTCACTGCAGCTAATCAATCATGATTTGCCAGTGTTCAAATTATAGATTCATTAATACACAATTCGTCATTATTACACACCATGTGCCACACTGTTTTTATATTTTATTTTATACACTACAACAAGATGTTTGTCCTTTAAATTAAGTCCGTCCAATATGTTAACTTATTTCTGTCCCATTGCTGCTTATGTGAGATCAACTAATATTTCCCTAGGTCCAATAAAATAAAATGAGTTACGGTCAAATAACTCACGTTATAATACTTGATATTCGATAGTCATTAACACTTTAGCTATAGGTAAGCAAAAACACTGTTTCTCCTCATTATTTTTGGCACTCGTCACTTCACTGTGCACAAGTTGCATATTTGAAAGAATATTTGCAATCTGAACCCGAATCACTTTCATTTTAGTAATATTCTATATTCTATACACATTCGCTACACATTATATGAATTACTATTCATCCTTGGCAGTTAATCCAGTCTCGTTCATATCAGCTGCTTCTCTGTCCAAACATGTTAAGGAACGTAGTACAAGGAAGCGCCGGAAGGTAGCTGCACAAGCTTTACGGTGCTACCAACGTTATTCGTTTGGCGTGGTTTAACTCTTAGCAGTCGCTACAACTGCTTTAACTCTTAGCAGTCGGCCATGTTAGGTTGCTGGCCATGGACCTGTTATTTTTCAACTGTTATTAATAACAGTTATTACGAGTCAGCTGTTTTTGTGGTAACAGCTATTGAAGAAAAGCTGTTAAGCCCATCTCTAGTCTGTAGTACAAATTTCTTGTGCGGTCCTCACGTCAATTCAAATTTAACAAATGAGATGTCAAATTACATATTGCAAAATTCCAAACAGATTCACTATAAATTAAAGATTAATATAAGATAGATATAAAATATATAAAAGAATAATGCTTTTTATCAGCATTTGTAAAAGCACCCCACCAACGCACAGTCCACTTAATTTTTCCTGGCACAGCCATCCTGAATGACACGAAAACGTTTGTTTTCGATGTCAAGGTCCTCGAGTGATGTTCCTCACGTTGCAGTCTACAAAATGAGATCATTAGGGGATTTTTATATTTTGGGAGGATCGACCAGTGGCGAATTCTCCGATACACCGCGTGTACAGCCGGTATACCTTGTTATTCGAAGTGTATAATAAATATTTCATAAGTTTGGTAATCCTCTAAAAAGTTATTGAAATTTTGAAAGATTTAAAGCAGATGCGAAAAAAATAACTGTTTTGCTTCCGAAAGCCAGTCAGTGTCCGTAAGCGCTATGAAGTGCGTGAGAGTCCGAAGTTTCAAACAGTTCTTAATGCTATCCAGAAAAGTCTCTAGCGCAGGCGAAGGCACCGCATGCCAGCCGCGATAACCTAGGGCTCATCATTTTTCAAGGGCGTGGAAAGGGAAGGATGCGCGTCTGGAAGGTCGGTATGCACCGCAAAATATTGCGGTGAATAGTCCTTCTCTGGTCGTTCGTAAGTTACGCTTTTCTGGAGTTTTTTGAAAATGGAGTGTGTTAATGCTGTCTAAAGTTAGCTGCTGTCTAAAGTTAATGCTGTCTAAAGTTAATGCTGTTAATGCTAGTCCAAGTTAGTGGTTTGTGTAATTGTCTTATAGAACAATTATTAAGGACGGAATTTCATAGTATTGTGTTTTCAAAAAAGCTCAAAATAAAAGACAACGGCAGAGGTAGATTCCACAAAGTGCGGTGTACTTGACATGTTCAGGATTCGCCACTGAGATCGACTAATCTCATTCAGCCCATTCGATGATAAGGGATGAATTTACTTAACTATTACATAAAAGTTAATATGTTTAAGTGTTATGTATTCATGGCAATACCACAACAACTGCTTACATCCAACTAATTGCTGACATCCATACCTTTGAGCGGCCGAGAATCTAAATAGTTGATCTCTCGATTTTGATTCAAAATTTTACCGTCAATATTGTGTTGTACAAAATTAAAAGATACGCGCAAAAACTGCCATGCGTCTGCGCGTGATATATAGCTGCGAATTTAATCACCGCATTACATGGCGCTTCCACAACGAGAGCGGTCTAACTTATCCTTTTTCAACGTACTACATAAATATGTAGTGAAAAGCTATTGTAATGCTGCAGCGGAAAGTGACAATTTTTTGTCATAAAACTTTAAGGGGCCCTGAATCGATAAAGTGCAAAAATATCGTTCCTATAAATAGTAAATTACTTCTTCTAACATGTGTTGTCAGAATTCACGTTTTGTGGGTCTTTGATACCCAAAAATTTATTTGTTTTTATTTATTTACGCCAAAACAGCTAAAAACAGCGTGAGATGTGCTCCGAGGAGAAGTGAATTTTGTGCGTTTTCATAATCCCTTGATCTCTACGCTAATCCATATTCTAGTTGAATTTTGAAAATAGAAAGAAATGAGCGTTTCTGCAACGATTGTTAACAAAGTATTCGCTCCGATATAAAATATATTTTCAATGGCAAATCAGCTGTAGATTCAGACTCTTATTTCTCATGTCCTTTATGAAGAAATAACACTTCCTGCCGCGACATAGAGAACGATAATTTGAATAACTCTATTTCCCCCTGAATTCTAGATGTGCACAGTTAATGAAGTTACATTTATGTCCAGAAGAAAAATAAGGAGCCATCTTAGCATTTGCTCAAAGATCAGGGAAACTGGACGAAAATTCTGATCGATGGGGGTCATTCACCCAGAATCTGCGGTATAATACTTGTTACCGGCGGTTTAGAATTATACAATACAAATCGTAAATAACACATTAAATATCATTGTTAAAATTAATATTACTTTCCTTTTTAATTTTCGGTATAGTCTATAATTGTATAGAAACAGTCATGCAGCAGAAAAGGTTTTACTTAGGACTTAAACTTTTGTATCGAATTTAATCGTCTAATATCATCTGGCAAAATGTAAAATAATGTAGTACATTTTTGACAAAAACCACTGATTCGTAAATCAACAGACAAAATAGTAAAATTTCTATATTAATAAAGAGAGGCTTACAAGAATCACGTGAGTGGGATTTGCTTATTATTAGTACAATTCTTTTTTGTAATCTAAAAGTCTGGGAGCTATAAGATGTATTTCCTCAGAATATTATGACATATCGCAGGCGGAAATGAACATTCGCGAAATTTACACAACAAGCGATATGAAGGCTGACTGAATTTGAAAGAATTCAGAAAGCGTAGTATAATGAACATAATTTTGTGTTTAATTCATTTTAATGGACGTTCTATTTGAGGTTTGGCTGAATTGAGAGACTCAAAATTTTTTTTAACATTAACGTCAGTCAATGGCATACTGTTCATATTCAATGGAGAACATAATTGTTTATTTAATGTAGAAAACTGCATTAAAATATGTCTTTTCATTTACTATTAATTTGCGATTACAGATCCAATTTAAAAATCTGATATTGTTCTATTTACGTTTTTATTGAAAAGAATATTCACATCATCCGCAAAGAGGACTGTTCTTCCGTTTCGAATCGTCGAGGGCATAGTGTTTACGTATAGTAGGAAGAGAATAGGGCCTAAAATCGAACCCTGCGGGAATCCACTTGCAAATGGAAAAGAATAGGAATGGTATGTATATAATGTTCCATCATTCCAGTAAGGTACTAATTTTTACAATTACAATTTCTACTCTCTGAAATTGTTGTTTAAGATAGAACATAACCAATCTAGAGCAATACCACCGATTCCATACGAATTTAATTTTGAAAGTAAAATGTTATAATCAATGACGTAAAAAGCTTTTGAAATATCTAAAAATTTTCCAATAGGTGCTTCGTTTTGATTCAATGATGAGACGACATCTTTAAGAAAAGAAAATATGGCTATTTCCGTAGAATTTGATTTTCGAAATTCATGTTGGCAATCTGAAAACGCGTCGCGTTTACTGAGAAAGGTTTCCATTTGTACATAAAGAAGTCTCTCTAATATTTTTGATAACACTGACAAAGGAGAAATTGGCCGACAATTTTTAATTTCATTATTGTTGTCTTTTTTAAGTGGATTATCTTAGCTGTTTTAAAAATATCTGGAAAAGTTACGATACATAAGGATGCATTAAATATGTGAGTTTACGTGTGTATGATAGCTGGCGCAGAAGTCTTTAACAAACAATCCGGAAATTCATCTAAACCAGCCGAATATTTATTTTTTGGTTTACCGATTATTCTGATAATTTCATAGGCAGAAGTTTCAGAAACGAACATCGAAAAATTTTGGGGGAAATGTCTGATGTTGAATTTTATGACTGAATACTCTTGGTGATATCGGCAGCAATTCTCGAAATGTATTGATTAAAGAGACTAGCCACTGTTGCCGGATCGTTCGCATCTCTATCGCTATCTTCTAAAACATTCTCTACAATTTTCTAGTTGATTTGGTAGTCTATTTTACAATTATTCTACATTGCTTGTTTTATTATTTGAGTTCAAAATATTCTGATTATGTTTCATGATTCATGATCATCTCCGGGTGCTCAATGAAAGAAAGTGGAGAGTAATTGTAATGGCAGGGGAAAATGGAACTATATAGTTCTGAAAGCCAAGACCCACAAAGGGTTGTAGTGCTAGTGGAAGAATATCACATACAGTTTCCTCAGCTGGTGTATTAAATTATTTTTGTATGTAGGAAGCTTGAGACACTGCGGTGCAGGTATGGAACACATCCAAAACCTCTCACTAATAATAGTGCCGTATTTGCAGGTATATAAGACGCACTTTTTTCCCCCTTCAGTAAGGCCCGCAACATACTTCACCGAGGAATGCCTTGCGAGAAATGTGCGACGTGAAATGTGGAAAACCGAAACAAGGGACACTTATCGAGACACTACAAAGTTTTTTTCTCGTCCGCCTCTGCGGAGAGGAAAGAGTTCCTCGCTCGAGTCAGTCAGCGAGCGAGTTTTCTCGGACACATTTCTACTTCATTTTTTATATGACATTTAGACCTTCGCTACAGCAAGAAAACACTAAAGTGCGTAGAACTAATTGAGGTTATAATATTTAGCAGTAAACGGCATGATAAACAACCAGTTTTTTATTGTTTGCTTGAATTGTCTCTTTAAACGGGAATGAACAAGAAAAAACTTGTGTGAAAGATATTCTTACTTGAATGAAACCCGTTCATAATGAGCAATATAAAAATATAAATTTGAAGCAAGAAACTTGAAGGGGTATTTTGAAATAATGTAATTAATTCATTATTTTCCTAATTCGTATTTATTATTTATGAATGTATTAATTTTGAATTTTATTCTGAATTAGTTGATCCTTCACAATTTATGCATAATTCAACCAACGAATACAGTAAAACAGAAGGGGGGAATTACGGAACTCAAGAAATTATGCACAGGTTGCACTCCTCCCTTAAAAGTCACATACGTTTCCATTTTTACATTAAATAATGATTTGTATACAATGCAGTAATGTATTTCTCTTTAAGCAATTCGAACTAGTTAAACAGATGGTTTACGATTATGGCAACGAAACAAGGATTTCACGGGTTAAAGTTACAAAAGAGCATTTAATAAAACAAGAAATGGGACTCGCAAGTGATATCATAGTTAACTGCTATCGCGCTCTCGGCTTGTAGGGCATAAAGGCATTGTAGCACATAAAGACATCGAATAACCCATTTCTAGTGAGTGGACGCAGCCTCGCCGGTCTCCTTCCACATTTCTCGGCGCACATTTCTGGGAACGCATCCCTCGGTCTGTTGCGAGCCTAACTCGTCAAAAAACAGGATGCATCTTATACAATGGATGGGAATTTTTGTAACTGTTTGAATGTTTAGTACATGCATAGCATTACAAAAATTAATTTTTTGTACACTGAAAACAGGAATTTGTAATTATGCAAAATTGATTATTACAGAAGTTAAAAGTGTTAGAAGAAAAAGAAATGCTTCAAATTTTGTTGGGTCAACATCATTGTATAGCAGATTTATGAAAAGGTATGGTCTTTTCATGCGTACTAGAAAAATATCATAAAGACTCCCGATGGAATGCGATGAAAAGATCGTTTTTCATAGATCACAATTCCCACTCCTTTCATAAAAATAAAATCAAGTCTAAAATTTAACATTAAAGAATGAAATCGTTCTTCAAAATAGAAGTGCATCTTTTACACCGGCAAATACGGTAATTTGTAGTGTACACCTAACTTAATAATATTTTAATGTTTCAGAACAATTATTTGATTTATATTTCCATGTTTCTGGTTGTCACAAGTACATAAAACCAAGTATATGAAAAGAGGTTGAGAAAAGATGAAGTGCAATAAAACTAGCTGTTCAACATCTTTTGATGATTGTGCATCAGTAAGAGCTATTGCTCAATAAATGGATATTCAAAAATTTACTCTTGCCCAACATGCAGCTGCATTATCTAATGATAGCAGCAACTCAGAAAAAGAGAATACATGGATACCTTAGAGAATAAAATTTTTGAAGTAGGTATTGTGTTGGGGATTTAGATGAAAATAACTACTTTAGTATAAATTAAATTTGATAATAAGAAATACAAGTTATATTATCCCCAGATAATGCTCCTGCAAAGCAGATTCACCTGAAGGCTGTAACCCCAAAGCCAAAACATCATAAATAAAAGGCTATAGCCGAATAAGGCGGTGAAAAGTGCCCCCAAACCAAATCGATAACCGTGATGCTCATATGAAAGATAATACAAAATGACCACATTTTTTTAAAATCTGAAAAAAATATGTTATAGAATGTTATAAGTGTCATTTCATGGGGGAAAATTGAGACAGTACTCCAACGTTATTACGTCAAAAATCAATTTCAATTGATTTGTTTTTCTATATGAATTTGGCGTCAGAAAAATATTGGCGTTAGGAAAAATACCTTCAAATTCAACTACGCTTCCTCATCTCTTCAATTTTTTAACCTGATACATGCAAGAGAAGCTGGGAAAAAATAAAACATGAAAAACACGCTTCTCGAGCATCACGATTATCGATTTGGTTTGGGGCACCTTTCACCGCCTTATTCGGCTGTATCCTTTGTAATAAGATTGGCGTGTTTATATTTTTGGCTGATCCCGGGTTTACGGTGCACCTTAGCCTAGGCTTCCTCGATTGCTGTGCCTTGACGTGATCCGATTCTCTTCCAATCGTTTCGCAGGAATGTTATTCGTCACCACAAAGGAATCGTTTATATTATTTTGAGGAATATTTTAAAGGAAATTCTCTTAAAAGTGACCGTTCCGTTTAAAGTAAATTCTCTTATTTAAAATAAATTTATTCACATATATGTGGAGAACATAAAGAACATATACACCCCAAATTTTTTTTAAAGATTATTCGCATAAAATGCGTTGGTAATTATGCATTGGACAGACTCAAGGATGTTTTATGTTATCGCGAGGGCCGAAGGCTCGAGCCTCGTCATCAACTTGGACACGCGTAACGAAGCGTCACAATGAGGGAGCGTAGGCTTCCGCGGCCGGAGTCATGATTGACTTGGCTATACTCCAGGCCGTGTATTAGGCCGCACTAAATTCGCAATATGGCAGCTTGAAAGATTTCCTGTCGGAATAGCCAACTTATGAAACTATAACTCTGATCAAGTATCTCGCTTTTGTTTTGTTTGTTGTCATTCACAATCCTCGCGCGGTCTTGAGTCTTGTCCACTGTTCAATAATACATGATTCGTTTTTCGGTAGAATTAAAAAGAGATGTTCATCTATAAATGAATATTAACTCTGTGAATAATTATTAAGTTAAGTAAGAATTATCAACTATTGCAAGCTTAAGAAGTGTTAAAGTGTCAAGTGCAAATGAAAAATACAACCTCAAAAGTTATCTGCGGTCATACTTCTATGTTATTAATGCTTTTGAGATGTGTGTCAACAGTTCCTTCACGTTTTGAACTGGTAGTAATGAGTTTTATTGAACGCAAATAAATACCACAATTATTGAAGTTAATTAACGTGATATACATGGTAGTTTTTAAGTGATCTAATGAATTGTTCCTAACAGTCCAGTTATGTCAATATCAATGCAAATGCATCCATTTGACTTATTTGTTCAATTATTCATTAGCTTTTAAAAATAAGTTCAAAAAAATAATGAAAATCATCATTAGTATAAGTAAGTCTTCAATAACTTATCCATTGTTACCAGAAACAGTCTCTCTCTTTACCCATTTTTTCACCATTTCAATAGGGTGTGATTCATAAGATTGGGATAAATGGTAATAAATATGACTTTTTGATTTTTTAAAGATGTTTATTTAAACAGGAATGTACACAATCAATATAAATGGCACATTAAATATATAGTTGCACAATAATATTGAATCTACTCTCTTATTGTGACTACATTACTATAAGCTTATCCCTGAACATGCAGTTATTACACAGTAAACCCTCTCATTGCTTGTTAAATAATTCAAATCAAAAGTATATTATACTTCAGTTTCCATTACAAATTCATGCCAAATAATTCCCAATAGGCAGCCAAGCAGTACAAGATTAATATATTGTTTATTTATTGCCAGTTAAATACACTTTCTTGCTGTGAAAAAATTCAAGGTAAGACAACGGTTATTTTCAACATTAAAATTAGAGTATTGTGCCAAGGAAATTCAAAATGCATGTGGAATTTAGAGAGAGATGTGGTGCTACTTGCCCAAAACCAGTATTACAAGTAATGTCACAAATGCTACTAATCAAATAAGGTTACAAACAAGCTACAAAAACTGAAACAATGTTGACAAGACTATTTACAAATACATTTAGATATACAAGACAAGTACATCTGTGAAAACTAAGAATTATAATAATTAGAGAGATGATTTTTATGTCCTAAAAATCTTGAAATATGCATCTATGACCTAAAAATCCTGAAATATGCAATTAAAAATAACAATATTTCATTTCATGTGATACTTGGAATGAAAAGATGTATTTTTGTGCAAACATAATATAACCTAGCTCACTTCTCAGGAGAAATAATTGAAGTAATTATGCACCTTCATTAAGGACATTGTTTGTCTTGTTTCATTTTTTCTGCTTGGTATAAAAAATATATCAAGAAATATCCTACATTTGCACAAGTATTTATTGTCTATAGAAAAGAAAAAACACAAAGTGTGACAAGCTTTTTCTAATCAATGACTGCTCCCAAATAAATAGATTCTATGACAACAAGGAATGGTTTAGAGATAAGTCTCTCTTTAAACAAAATAAATATAGGAGCATAAATATATTCTCTTATTATTATATGAATATGCACCAACAGGAAAAATTTGCCAAATTGCACTAACATATTAATCGACATAGCATCCAATTCTAACCACATGTCAAGGAATTTCATTTAGCTATGCCCTGAAGCAATAGACAAAAATATGCAAAATCATAGATATGCACTCCCTATTAATAATAATAATAATAATAATAATAATAATAATAATAATAATAATCATAATAATAATTAATTACTGCCTTTGGTGTGTTGGAGTTTGTATTTCTATAGTAATTCCTCAGGAAGCACTCTCTTTTAAAAATTATAATTTCATTCTCTCTCACATGGGCATACTTGTCTCCCTTTCCCTAAGTAAAACCCATGTTCTTCACTATTCGCTTTAGGGAGGTCTGAGAGCCTTCAAAATTTAACGCTTCATCTCCCACAATCTCTGTGTACAGGTTTCTTATAGAAATACCACAACCTACATAAAATATAATCCTTGGTACTTGTTAAATAATACATAAAACAACACAAAATGATCATTGTTTATATTAATAAAACTGTATACTAACAAACTAATTAAAAAGTCTAATTGATTACCTGAATTCAAACTACAATAAAATTTATTGGCAATTGCATCCTTAGTGAAATTGTCAATATCTGTGATTGGACGGGATCTTTTACGGGTCTCTTTGGGTGTGGTCAGAGCTTCTTGTTTTTTATATTTGTTGATAATACTATCAACTGACTTTACACCCACCTGTAAACACACAACATCTTGAAAAAAAGAAAATTAGATTTATTACTATTAATACATGAGTAATGGTAAAGATAATTAACAACTATACTCATCCCAATTTTAATTAAGAAAATTACACTTGTAAGTTTTCAAAGATAAGATGTAGAAAAGAAAAGAAAAATCAATCTTACCTGTAATAATTTTGCCACTCGCGTTATTAAACAAGAGTGGGTAACATGGACCTTTTCTTCCACTGCTTCCTTCCACAGTCCACAAAATAAATTGATAATTCCCTTTTGAAGAGAACTTTGAATACGTGTTATCTTCAAAGGTTCAAAATTAAGTATAGACTCGGATGTTGTGGGGCTATCCATTATTTTCCAGTTATAATTAAAATGAATTCAGAAAAAATAATAATAATAAATATAATTAATCTAAAACAAGAAATACTAAAGGGACACTTAACAACAACAAATAATGAACTACAATAACTATTTCAATTAACTTTATTTTTATTACTAAAGAAAACAATTGGAAAATAATAAATAAAACTCAAAAACGCCTAGTACTACTAAATAAATAAATTGAACGATAAAACGCAAAGAACGAAGAGCACCAAAACGCAAAATGCAAATCTTTAGCAACACTCGTAAACTAACACAACTTCACTTGTATGGCTTTGAATGTTGGCGAAATCTACGGAAGTAGTCATTGTTTCATTGCAAACTTAAATTTTACAAAATGTCCCTACTGCTTGATAGTAATATATACAGGGTATTTGTGTGACGGTTGGCAACAACTTTTGCCAACATAAAACGAAACGAAACTACCCTAAATCGAGTATAAATGTATGTTCTCATCCGACAGTGACATTTTTCAAAAGTTGTCCCGTTAGTTCGGCTTTTTAGCTGGCCTACAATACGTCATGGGGCGGCGGAACCACTCCGTGCCGGATGGTCAGCTAGCTCAGTAAGACGTCCCAGTGTGGACACAAATAATAAAAAAAAATAATAGGGGGGTCAGGGTCGTGAAGAACGTTTTGGATTGGATGCAAATTACTAAAAACTCGAGTTAGAAACACTTTTCACTTATTTCAGTATATTCTAGAAATATTGCTGCTGTGACAATTACATGAAATGACACTCAAAAAATCAAATACAGAATAATTATGACTGGCTGGAAGAAAAAACCCAACACACACTAATGACTCGATACACAACTTCTTACTCTCATTTATAACACAATTTATCAATAAACACACACTTTCAGCAATTCTGAGAATCGTTAAAAATATTACTTTATACAAAAGAAAACAAATTGAAAATCAAAGCTAGTAATTCTGAACTAACACTGCTTTAAAATGAAATACACTCTCTCTCTAAAAATTCAGAGAATAATTAATATTGTAATTCGTCTCTTACTCAGACTCTTATTCACTAATTTACAATATCACATTTTCGAATCCTTTTAAAAGAAAAGATTGATTCTGTCCTCACGTGCTAGAAATAGGAAACAAATGTACTTTTACTTTCTTTATCTTTTAAGTATAGCAAATATGCTACTCTCCCCTCTTTCTACGTAAAGAATTCAGAATAAGCTTTCTGTTTAAAATGAATTACTCCTTTCGATATAAAAACAGTTCATTTGGCACGACCTTACTTTTATTCTTCTCGGCCGCGTCGGGAAATCAGCTGTGCTTTCTTCTACCCTTTCCTCGGTGTTGGTGGCCTTGGAGCGTCGGAGCTTCGGGTTGAGAACACAGTTGCCCACTAGAAACGCGTTCTCCGTCTCGTACAAGGTTTATATTCTTTCGTACTCTCATATAAATTCTAATTGACTTCCAATTATGACTTAATAACCAACTGGATATTCAGAGTGTTGAATTAAATCCAGAGATCAACCTCTTTTATACGAGCACAAAATTTAAGAGAGCAAATAATAAAACTGGAAAGAAAAAATGAATGCAACTATTAATTTACTGCCACATGTTCAAAAACTCCTCTCCCTTCATTCTCCTATTATAAATTCACAACGTCTCTTATTATCTTTCTCTCAAGATTACGTTCAAATCAATTTATAATGGGATATTTACCTCTTCCTATCTTCCTGAAGAGTTTTATAAAAGATGCCAATCTGAAGTCCGCTGCAATATGAATCCCTGGCGTGTCGTTGTCATTACGTCTGCCCAGTTCAGCTGCTAACCTCAGAAAGAACTTTTTCTTTCGTCTGACTACCGGTCTCGCACGATCTATTGTGGCGATCTCTATTGACCTAATTTTCAGTGAGCATTCTTTCGTATTCTTCCGCGTTGGCGCGCGTTCAAACTGCTCATCTCTCTCGCTCTCTCTTAGGTTTCATGTGACACGTTTTCGAAGCAGTTAAGAAAACGGACGGTCACAATATATATATATATATATATATATATATATATATATATATATATATATATATATATATATATATATAAAGTAATATGCATACATAAACTGGTATTATATATAATTCTGAGAAGGTTCAGTGTTATGGTATACCATGTCCACTTATGTTATACAATTATGATATATTGATATACTAATAATATAATATATACTTGTGATATATTGTACAATGATGATTCTTTCACCCGTAATATTGCTGGTGATATCCTGATTTAATTTTTTTTCTTTTCTTTCGACGAAGGACAATGTAAACTATATGCGACGTATTTGTGTGAAGTATAATGTGCGTACATTTTCCTGAGACCAAGAGTCTTTTCCTCACCGTTTAACAATTATTAGTTGAATGATGAGTAATAGTATCAACAAAGCGTGATTAGCAAAGTTTGAAAACTAATCTTTTTCACTTCCGCGTTATACAAAATAGACTCTTTCTGAAAAATTGAAAATACTCAATGTTTCGTCTATGTTTTCATTACTTTGAAGATCACTCATACATTCTAGAAATTTACGAAATTATTAAATTATAAAATTAAAAAAACTGATGGCCATGAATAATATTAAAGTAAGAGGTGGTTGTTGCGTTGAGGTCAATAACTAATTATATAATTATTTCTATATTTAATTGTTAATTTTAATTTATTATAAGATGATAATCTACCAGCCATTGATCTAAACATACGAAACACCGCCTTGAGCAATAATTTTTATTCCTCAAAATGTTCCAAAAAACAGCAAAATAAATATTGATAAAATGCTGACTTGCAATAGCGCAAAGCACCCAACATACGAATATAATTTTACATTTTCTATTTTAACACTTAAAGTGCGTCCATGAAGCATTTTTGAGTTTCTATGCTGCAGTAATGACATGCAATGTAAATGACTGCGTCACTCCAGCTCGAGTCCCATCGTCCACATTTTGCCGATCCCTGCTCTTCGGGCGGCGATTCGACGCTGGGCTTAACTACTTTCAACGTAAACCGATGGGGAAGTTAGCGTTTTGTTTGAAAACGGACAAACGAGAAAGAGAGAGAGAGAGTGAGAGAAAGAGAGAGAGAGAGAGAGAGAGAGAGAGAGAGAGAGAGAGAGAGAGAGAGAGAGAGAGAGAGAGAGAGGAAAACAAAAAAAAATACAAAAAACCAACACGGCGAGGAGCGCCGCCCAAACGCGGTTCTCCTGCTGTCAAATAAAAACAAGCGGCTTTTTGTACAGCTCTGTTCATTAAATCCGCATCGCACCCTGGCAGGAGACTGACGCCACCGCACACCGCTCCGCTGGGCTGCCCTTCGAAAGATATTTGCTTAAGAGCGCAAACAGTACGGAGGAGAGTGGTTCTATTTAGCCATGGAGACTTTATGCAATACTTCGGTTTTTATAACGCGGTGCGTGAGGGACTTCACGATGGAATATGGCACGGCTTCTCCTCGCTTTCTCGGTCAAGCCGCTATACTTGGGGTTTTCAAACGTGGCGGCTGAGGGTAGTCCTGCCGCAAGATGTCGCATGATGGCGACCGCCTTAAGCGGTGCTGCAGATGAAGCGACTCTAGCGGCAGGACTGAGAATGACTCAAAAAGTCGTGTCGAATTCCATCTTGGAGATACTACCCTCAGCCGCCACGTTAGAAAAGCTCAAGTACAGATGTCTCTTGATCTGCATCACTGCTTGTACGGTCGCGATCATGCGACATCTGGCGGCACGACCGAGAAAGAAACCAAAAGCCGTGACGTATTTCATCGTGAAGACAACTTCTCACGCGCCATGTTATAAAAACCGAAGTATACTTTGCCAAACGCAGAACATTCTAATTACCTAAATGCATATTTTTTGTTGCGTGATAATGCGTGAATAATTATTTTCAGTAATTTATTAAACACATTTGGTACAAGATGTTTTCCATAGGAGATAATTATTTTTCAACATCCATCCAAAGTACATAAGATCATTTTGCTGTATTCACGTTTGCATATATTACATAATTGTAAGTTGCAATGTATTTTCTCTGCTTCTGGTTCTAAGTTATGTAATCTAGAAGACTGATAAGAAACTAATTAATGGATATCTAAATAATTGCACCATTATAAACACTATACCCACATATTGCAAGCCAAACCGGAAACAAATTCACGAATTTTGAATTTTGAGCTTCACTGACTTCATGAAAAAGTTATATTTTTAAGAGCAGTCATCGCATAATTAACAATACCTCACATTTTGCTTCACTGGAATGTTTAAATTTCGGGTTTATAACATGGTAATGTGAGTAATTTATTTAAAATATTAACATTTCAGAAAGTAGTTTCATTAAAACACTGAATTAATCACTAAATGTTTGCTGCATTTCTTCCAAAACGATTTAAACTTGCAAAATACGTTCTTCAATACAACACTAAATCAAGGAAGTTGATCTGTGTGATTAATTAGTTAAAAGTGTGAATATTTTGAATGAGCATTTACCATTTAATTTTATAGTAACTCTCATTTCTGACTTTTAATTGAAAGTTTTAGAATGGCTAATTTAGTAACTTAATTAAATGAGACACAACAATAAGTTTATTAACAGCACCCAGAATGTTGAGTCTCACTTACTTAGTAATATTCATGCACAAATTTACATTTTACCCCAATCTGATGATGAAATTGTATCTAATTGAATACGAACACAAATTGATGTAGAATATTTTAAGTCAAGTTAGATTTAAAATAATTAGAAGTTATTATTTTTATGTTAATTTGTTATTTATTTTCATTTGTATTATTATCTTATACTGCAACTTATATTTTGTTTCAGGTAAGCTGAAATATTTATAGACAAACGTTTCTGCATTATTCGTGAGTATGCAAACTATTTTCTTTATATATTTTTAAGTAATCGCTATTATATTTCTTTATAAATGAATTACAAAAGTATATTTATAATACAAAGGATGTTAATGTCTGTTCATAAATTAGTTTCTATTTTAAATATATGAAAGAAACTGTTTTTTTGTGGAAAAGGGTATAAATCTGTTAATTTACTTACAGAAGTAAATTAGTTTCTGATCACCCCTTGCCAGAGAAAGGGAATACCCGGACGAATCAATTTCCCCAATATATAATAGAAGATCTCAAAAAATTTCATTTTTTAAATGAGGGATTGAAGAAATTAAGCAAGTTTCATGAGCCGAGAACGCAATATTTTTTAGTAATCCGCAATCGATGTGTTGGGAAACGGGCCGACAACAGTTGCGAATCGGGGAGGGGGAGCTTAGGGAATCTACATAGGACACCAGTGTAGTTTTTTCTTCTCTCTTTTTTAGGTAATGAGATCCTGTTTCATGATTTAAGACTAATATTATTATTATTATTATTATTATTATTATTATTATTATTATTATTATTATTATTATTATTATTATTATTATTATTAGACCTAACTGAACCCTTTATTAATACTTCGTTTTTATGGTAGTTCTTTAGCTGAGAATAATGAAAAATCGTGAATATTCGTTTATTTTTATTTTTATTGGGTCGTATGTTCTGTTTTATTCTCTTTTAAATGCTTTAAACCGTTCCTTGCTACGTTTCTTAGTTTTTGAGAAAATATTGTTTTCCGAAGTGACTGTCCACTGTCAAGCCCTTAGTGAATGAACTTCAGATTCATATTCTCGAAATGGGAATTTTTTCAACACATTCATCCATATTAAACACTATAAACTATTAAAGATAATAATATAATTATATTTGCAGCATGTAACCCAAGATTTGCTCTAGTAAATGAACTAGAATAGTTAATCTAGCGCTAACAATTTCAGCTTTATGAACTGAAATGTCCAAAAACAATTATAAACAATTATTTTTCCCAAATGAAAATCTCTCTTGTTTTCACAGCACCTTTTCCATTCTAGTTCATTCACTAGAATTGTGAGTAATTAAAGAACAAAGAATCATCGAAGTATATCAATTGGCTGTAGAGTTATAATGATTGAAGTAAAACGTTTGAAACACTTTGATACATTTGGACAAATTAAGTAAAAAGATTTGTCAAAAATTAAGATAAAAGTTTTGCCAAATATTTATAAACAATTAGGGAAAAATTCATTATTTGATCTCTGGAAGCATAGAGAAATCAAATGTATAAGGGAAAACAGAATATTTTAAACTCACTAAAAGCGCTCTCGGGTGTTTACAAAAAACAGTTGGAAACCTTGCGTGTCTCCTTAAGAGAAACTTCGGCACTTTCTACTACTAACAACCATATCTGCATAAAATCACATTGCAATATATTTTTAATAACTGTCAATGTATATAACAGTTCAATTGGAGTAATAACGTGAATTTTGAACTATTTCTTTACAAAGGACCATGTTGCCGCGGAAATGGCCGTGGAAACAAGTATATGTGCTTGTCACACAAAAAATATGAAACGTATTGAACAAAAGCTATTTTTTAAATTGTTTTAATGTATTGCGAAATACATGTAGAATTATTTTTGACCTAAAATTTTCTTTCTATTTTATTTCCACTTTTTCTGCGAAAATTCGTTGACCACCACCCTCTCTGAAGTACCTCGGTTGCAATTTATTACATGTGTAAATTGGTGGTAGTACTTTGAATCATTACAGTGTCTTTTGCAATGATAAAAAACTCCAGTATATTCACTCGAAAACTAAACTTTCAGAATATACTTTGGAAATGTTTGTGGTGTTTTGTCTAAATATAGGTTAAAACTTGAATATTTTATGAAGATACATCGACCATTATTCAACATTAATACGTTTTGTTACTAAATACAAATACTGATACCAGAAAGTAGATATTTTCATTTTGAAAGCCAAAAAAAAAAGAAGTGTATTGCTTAGTCATTTTTAGTAAATCAAAATACCCAAATTATGGACGAGAGTATCCGGACCAGTTTTGGCGTCATAGTGAAATATATGTTTTCTCTGGCCAACAATTTTCAAAGACAATTGAATGACTCACTACATACGATTTCTTTCAAATTCATTTTTATTACAAATAATTCTTCATTTATTTTTAATTGAAAAATTTGAACAATTCGAAAATCATTGGCTTGATACAACATATACGTAACAAGAAAATTAACAGAAAAATATAAAATAAAGAATGATAATGTAATAGTTTTATTTATGATCAGTCTTGTGTAAAATAAGTTAGTGTGGATTAAGGTCCTTTTCACGTAAAGGTGACAGATGTAATTATGGTTATCGTGGAAGTCTGCGAAGCGTGTGTGGCAGCGGGTGGGAAGATCGCGGTCAGACTGAGCGAGTCGTGTGGAGTCGAGTAGAATGGAGTGTTGGGCGGGGCGGGGCGAGGCGGGGTGGGGCGGGGCGGGGCGGGGCGGGGCGGGGCGGGGGGGGGAGGGGGGGGCGGGGCCGGGCGGGGTGGGGCGGGGCGGGGCGGGGCGGGGCGGGGCGGGGCGGGGCGGGACGGGACGGGGGCAGAAGGGGGCGGGGCGGGCGTTGCAGCGCAGCGCTGGCCGCGGGCCAGGCGCGGCGGGGGCGGGGGGCGAGGGGTGTAGAGGGGTAGGTCAGGGCGGGGCGGGCACGGACCGCTACACAGCCAGTCCCCTCCGGGCCTCGTTACTAAGGTGCGTTCTCCCGTCACGTTCAAAAAGTCCCTTCGGGCACCGCCCGCGCTGCATGGAGCAGACCATTTTGAGTTCGCTTCCCTTCCCTGGCGCCGCGCCACTAAATCGAGGAAATATAAAAGAGTCTGAGTGGAAACGTGGCCAGCCACCTAACGAGCAACTTCGCCGACTGCGGTGGGAGATCGTTTTTCTAGCACACGGGAAATTTGTTTTTATTGTTTTGTCTACTTGGCACTTCTTTTCAGGTGGCTCACTGCCGGTACTTTTAGACCGTTTGCTACATTGTAATGGTCCATTACACTTCTTGCCAATACATTGCGAATTCTACCGTAAGATATTTATAATAAAGAGGCCAATGAAGTTTAAATTATAGATTCGCTATTTTAAAAGATCAAGATTTTAACAGATTGGCGGATGTAACAATGACAAAACGTGGCAATTGCGTATCAATAGTGCACCGGATTATTTAGTATGTTTCATTTAGATGACTTGAAGAATACGTTGTTAGTATGACAATAGAATACACACGCCTGAAAATGAATTCGTGCACTGACGATAATTCTCACCGTTAGCGAGAATTCTGAAATTTCAGTGTGAAAATAATAAAAATGGAGGCGAATTTCAACGGTTACTTTGATCGTGTAATTGAAGGGAGGACAAGTTCTGACTTTTTGAGAATGTCAAAAATGTCATTCCTTTGAAATGTAGATCTAACAATTAAAACAGTTGCTTTTAATTTATTGGAAAACATTTATAGAATTATTTTGAACGTATTTTAAATAAAGTTGTTGCATCGTCGTTGACGCAACGGGCCTCTTTAACCCTTGTTGGGTGTTGAGCGCTTTCCCTGGAGAAATACTCTTTTACTAATGGGAAGTAATTACGTTTTCTATATCTTAGTCAAGTCTCGTCACGTCGCAGTCAGTCAGTGCCTTTTATCCCTTCGGCCAGGGGCTCGACGCCGTTATATCCCGGCGTTTCTAGCCGGTCACCCAACCAGGAACCCAACGAGTCTCCCATTCTCTTAACATCCGTGACTTTACGGAGGGTGGAAACGAATTCGGCTAGCAACACCGGCTATGAATGGGTAGAAAGCAATGTTTTTTTATAAATAAAATGTACCCAATGTTTTTATGACAATCCTTTATTATCAGCAATTGTACGACGTTTCATAACATGAATAATAACTAAGTTTTTTAAACTATCTCAAATATCTCTTCAGTAAAAGATAATACATTAGCAAGTCAAATCAGTAAAAAATTATTTGAAATATCTATTCAGTAAAGGTTTATCACAAAACATGTCTACCACCTAAGAATAAATGATCGTCAAATCTTTTTTAAAACTTTAGAATAGTAACCACCCTAAATGTGTTCTAAAAGAAATAACGAATTTAAACGGACTCAGTGATGTCACGGGATAAGAAGTCACCACGGCCTATGAATATGTAGTGTGGCAACATAACTCAATTAATCTGAAGTTAATAATTGGAATTACTCTGCACCTTTCTTAATTTACACAACACATTATCATAAGCATTAGTAAAAACATTCATATCTACATTGGTATTAGGAGTTTTATTTACGTTAATAATAAGGGTTTCTGAAATGCGTCCTGAGAATATCCTCTTCTTTTCTATCTACAAGTGTTTAGAAGGTAATGTTATAATCACGAAGGAGCTAATGACACTAGAGTTGACTTTCATCAAATGATTACTATGCCTCACGTTGGTGAACGTAAGAAGACAAAGATAAGTGTTACCCCATGTATGCAAAATATATACGAGTTCTGGTGAAGGTAGTTCGATTAATGTTTGCAATCACTTACATTATAGATTTTTAAAAACTTTTGAAGTGTACAGAAAATATTTTATGATTCATGAATTGATTTAAATGGTTTGTTGTAATGGTTGTATAGTTGTATTTATTTAAAAAATGCACTTTAAGATGAAATGATGAATAACGAAATTCTCTTTACAAATTATATTCAACAAAATTAACTATGATTGTCTTATTCAGTTTAGACATATATTTATGTAAGTATATTAATGGACACTTTTATTGAACATTTCTACTATTATTCCCAATCGTCTGATATATAATTTTTTTTAATTTAATACTGTTTTAGTTTTTGCTTGTTCGGATAGCTATTTTCTCTAATATACGAATCGCAGGAATTTAAAATTCGTGAGGGACGACGATCTGGCCAAGTACAGGATCTCAAGTAGTTGATAAAATTAAAAATGTAAAACGGTAACTATTTGGAATTAACAGTGAAACCTTCATTTGGTTTTCGTCATGAAACTAGTTTTCATTAAAAAAATTAATTGTACGTTTGAAACCGAGAATATCGTACTCATTGCATCTCGTTCACACAATTAATATCAATAGCATACTAATACTAATTTTGGCAATAAAAACCGATTTAACATTCTACAATGACTCACACTTCATAACCCCAACGTAAATAAAAATCATATTAATGTTGGTGATGCTTGCCACATATTTAAGAATTTTGAATTTGTAATTTGATTTTTGAGCTTGCCGTAAAACAAAAAGTTTGTAAAGTTCGTCGCTAGCGGGGTTTTGTACAATGTTGTTGGCACATCTTGACTTGATTTTTAACGACTCAAATAAAACAATATTCAAACATTAACAAATAAAAATGTTGTAAAGTAATCTATGAAATGTGGTTCACAATGATACAATTAAACTTTTGACTGGTGTTACGTAAACAAATTAAAAAACTACTAACTGTGCTCGCATGCCTTGGTGTTTTCTACTATTACATCTCCAATATGCATCACTATATATATGTATGTATTCATGCGAAATAAATTGTGTCTGAGAGAGCTCTAAATACTTGCCCTTGGAATCAACCCTCGTATTCATAAAATGCAAATTGGCAATTACTCGCTTTGAAAATCGTTATAGATATCTTTCTGTCATAATAAAAAGTGACTGTGTAAATATGAGTTTGCATTATTGTACCTTCGATTTTTTGTCGTTTGTCTCTTGATGATAAACAGAAACTTCTAAATATTGGAGAAATATATTGTTTACTTAACTACGTTTGATATTCTGTTTCGTGAACAAATTCAGACATAAATGTATTTGAGGAATATGAGATCATAATGCCATTTTCGTCTTGAATGGGTCATTGCTTTTTTATGTAAATATTGTGAGTCATATCGTATTATTTGCAATAGACATTGTAAATTCCCTTCCTTTTTCATACAACATTTTTAACACACTATCATGTTCATTTTATTCACATCGAAAAATCTGTGGATTGTTTTTAACTTCGCCGGGTACCTAGGATTCGCATGGCAGTGCGTGTATGCGAGCGTCATTCCAACGAGCCCTTTTGCGCAAAGCGTTCAGTGCGAGGCTATGGAACGGGGCAAGCGCTCATTCCAGTGCGTTACAAGTTTGCAGGGTGGCACGGCTGGCAGCCGTTTGTCAAAGAGGGCTCTCGCAAAGATAAACCACATGAGGGGCGTCGGTTTGCAAGTGCGGGAGAACAAGAGAGAAAGAGAGGGGAGAGAAGGAGGGCAGAGAGAGAGAGAGAGCGAGAGAAAGTGTGTGTGTGAGAGAGAGAGAGAGGGAGGGAGAGGGATGAGAGAGTCATGTGGTAATGTAATGAGTGGGGACGGGGAAAGCTTGTTGTACACGAATTGTTTAAACTGTTGGAATTCAGCGTAGGAATTTAGATCTGCGTGGTATGTATGCTACCTTTAAACTGACACTGTAGGCTCCAGGGTCACGTCAACGTGAAAGCCATACACACCAGGTGCGATAGCTTCGAAGCAACATCGTCTCTGCTCTATTGTTGACCGGGAGGTCCCAGAGTTCGAGTCCCGATGTGTCGAATTGTATATCTAGCTTCATAGCTGCGTGGAATTTGGCCACTCTCTGTTGTTGACACACCTTGACTTGCTGATTCCAGTGCCGACTTGCTCCGATCGGAAGTTTTCTGTATTTTCTCCAATCAATACCCGGTGAATGTCGTAGCAGTGCCCTAACAGACGGATTGCGCGCAATCTTTCCTTTCTCTTCCTTGTCCCATCATCGCCAACACACACTTTCACACATGTTGAGAGCTTAGAGGCTGCGTGGTTAGAAGATACTTGGAGGACTCAGACCTACGTGCAGGCTAATGCCGGAACCCACGTTTCAGCGGAAGGGAATCACAACTGTCTCCTGGAGATGTAGCATGTAGCATGCACTTGCCGGGCTATTGTCGGTATCATATTTCTATCTCCTTGACATCTGAGGGTGGAGTAAGGAGATATTGCCACTTACTTGCGCAACAGACGCGTGGGCGATCTTGCGTTAGATCACAACAGCAGCAGTAGCAAGAAACAAATTGCAATAAGAGAACACAACAGTAGTTGATACAAAACCGCATAGACGATGCATAACCAAAGATGTAATGGCGGTCAGCAATTTACAGTTGCTTCGCGCAGTAAGATTTCTTTTTTTTTCTTAATAAGTATGCAACTCTGCAGTGACATCATCAGAATTTAAAGCTTCTGATTGGATAACGGGACCCACTCTCCCCTGTCAACCGCTAGCTGTCAAGTAGACAGAAATATTATTTCGACAATAGTGACCGTAATAGTTTACGCGTCCGAAGTCAATCAATATTCACTCACACTTTTCTGAAAGCCAGACTCTTTTGATGACGTTGGAACTAGACTTGCTAGATTTGCAGTTGGAACATGCAGTTGAAATTTCTCGTAATAATTGAAATTTCATAATTTGCCTTTTTCAGTTTCAAATTAATAACTTTCCTTCTTCAGAGAGCTAAGTAGCGGTGGTGATCGCGATGCAATTGAAAAGCTTTCAGCTACTGAGGAATATGTTAACGCCAGGTATCTCGTTTAATTGTAAATAGTTATCTGAACATTTAACAAAACACACACTACAATATCATATTTTCTAATAATTTATTAATTTAACGTTTCGATCCTGATTGTTTTTCCTTGCAAATATCTCAAGTCAAGGTTTCTTTAAAGACTTAGTTAAAACAGGTGGAATTCTGTATAAAATTGTCGATATAGTAAAAAACATTAATCTATGAATGTGAATAGGTTAACATCACCTGACCAACTGCCCACCTCCAACTTGTTAATTGACACTAGTTGGCCAGGTGAAATCAATCAGTTCACAAACATAGATCAAAGTACTTTATAATATCGACAATTTTTGCCTAAAATGGTATATGTTTTATAAGTCTTGTTAGCAAATTTGTACACGAGTTTTTTTTTGAAAAATACCCATATTAGTGTCAAAACGTTAAATTGGCCAATTATTGGAAATATATCATACTGAATTGTTTGTTGTAATAAAAGAACAGAACACTACTACAGCTGAGCTATTAAACATACAATACCTAAGCAATACCGATAATTGTATTATTTATATGAAACATCAATTTATCTAAAACAGTGTTCTAGAAATATTTGAACGCTTTTTTACTGAATTTTATGAAATGATTTATGAACACAAAGCGTTTCGCGAGCTCAATTAAAAAATTCGTTTGAAATCCGTTAAAAAATTCTCTCTTGATTCGTTGATCCATAGAAAGCTTTTATTTTCCAGTTTATTGATGAAATGGAGGGTTGGGAGTGATTCGCACAACAGAATATCTCATGAATAACACACAAAATGTTGAAAGTTAAAACACCATTTTCAATTACAATTATGTATACTTGAAAAACAATACGTTCTTTTCACTGTTGCAACGGAATGTATGGAATCGAATTAAAATTGAATAGCACAACGAAATGCTTCATTTCTTCATTTTATTAATTGCGAAATGTATAATTTCTCCATATACATCCCTTGTTTTGAATTGCGTTCCATTTATTTAGAGATGTTCAGTTTAAAATTTCATTCTACTTTTTCAATTGTTACATTTTGTGAAGTGATGGGCTATTTTAAATTTTGATATCCAGTTGCTGGATATGATATTGACAAATGGCGTTTACACGAATCATTTTCTTTATTGTACGTTAAAATATTATCATGCATACAGTAAGTGCTATTGCGTCTTTTTTCTGCGGGATAAATGTCATTGATCGACATTCTTAATACACGTAATATTCGTTTCAGCACGTTTGGTTTTTTTTAACACACAAATTTTAATTTGGTGATAAAAGTCGAATTTGTGGCCTTGCTGATACAATTGCTTGAGCATGACAAAAGTTACCCTGATACCCACTTTGGAAAGTTGGGCGTAAGGGGGGAAGATTTGGTCGTGAGTGTAGTTATCTTCTTTTATCATTAATTACTCGTCATTCACACATGATCATGACATACCGCGTGGGAAAGGAAGGAAATCGCACTTAGCGGAGTAAATAGTTGTATATTAAATCTGAACCTCTTTGCAAGGGGAACATCGAGAAATGACTGGCTGAGGTTGCTCAGGGCATCAATTGATGTCATTGCGGTTTCTCTGACCAGCAGATCCTTATGATCGAGCCCCGACAGTGATTTGATTTTCCACAACAGGTAGATCGAATTGATCGGCTTCTGAAGTTGATTTCTAGCGGCTGTTGCTCTGATCGGTTGTTTTCCGTGTATTTCCCGATTAGTACCAGACGAATGGCAGAGCAGTACCCTAACAAACGGACCAAGAACCGCGCACGGTCTTTCCTTCCTCTTCTTGGTTCTATACTTATCTCTTATTTACACACACACACACACACACACACACACACACACACACACTTATATGCACATCACTTTCACACAGTCGGGAGACCAGTCGAGAGCTTAGAGCTTGTCTCGTCCGGGGCGAACCCCAGCTAGTGGGAGATACCTGATTGGAAAAAAAAACCGCAACCGATGTGTAGGTCGGCGCCAGTTCTCATCATCCAGCGGGAGAAGGTCACTCCCACCTCCCCTGTTAGACGCATTCATTGAACATGCAGTACTAATGATCTTAGTATTGACGCGCCTGGAAACACTTCAACTCATGAATCAATCAGTCAATCAAGCTGGCTGTGTGGCTGTCAACTAGCTTGATGATAACATGAGATAGAATTCCATAATATTGTTGTACAGTGAAAAGTTCAATAATTCATGATATAGCGATATGGTTTCATCATAATAATCATTTGATATAAATTCTCACCGTCAGCTGGCGTTGGTCTGAAGGGTAGCACTCCTGGAGAATCATATGTTGGAATGGTTTGTACTTACAAAAATATGTGTCGTTCTTATACGAATGAGTTAAATCTACTAGTGGACCTTGGACACTGAGTTACCACTTAATACAATTCCTTATACAATTTACATTGCAATCGAACTGCTTAAGGTTCTTCCTCCAAAATATTCCACATTCAATAAATACAATCTTGTAACGAGCTTAAATATGTATTTAGCCGGAGCAGTACCTTACCAAACGGGCCACGGACCGCGCGCGATCTGTCCTTCCTCTTCCTTGTCCTATCCTCTCCCCTTACACACACACACACACTTACACTAACATGCACTACACTACCACATATTCCGGGAGACCGGTCGGGAGCTTAGAGCTTGTCCCGACTGGGGTGGTGCCCCGTTGGTGGGAGAGTCCTGGTAAGGGGGAAACCCCACTAGCCGACGGTAGGTCGGCGCCGGATCTCGCCATCCAGCGGGGGAAGATCACCGCCATCTCCCGAGAAAAAGTACATGCACTACACTAACGGGACTAATGACCGAAGTAGTTGACGCGCCCGGAAACACGAAAAAATCAAATCAAATCAAATCAATTAAATATGTATTTACTCTTGCAGCGATAGTGTAGTAAATACGCATTGAGCTTTATTGTCGTGTCCGGTGTGCAAAGAACTACATGGAGGCAACAGCACTGAGAGAGGGTAAAGACCACACTTTCCCCTGCACAGGGCTTTTACCCCGGATGTAGGCTCTACACTTGTAATTTTTTAAAAACCACTTGCTTACCCGAAGAGATGAAGCCCCTCCGTTGGCACTCCAGGGCAAGATGGCCAGACTCGAGCTGATAGGCGCCACACTATGACGAAAAGCCATACACTCTTCAACCCACTTTCATAGCCCATATAATCTGCCCTTGCTTCTTGCAATCTGTCAAAGGCTTTAACTTTACTGAAACATTATGCCCCATTTTTTTCTTTTCCTTTTCTTCAATATTCAAGAATACATGGCACAGTATCACTGTTTCTCGAATTACTTTCGTCATTTCGCCTCTTCTCTCTATCACGGTAAAACGATTCTGGAAGAGTTAGGACATTATCAAGGCGTTTCTTGCGTTTCTGGGGCAAAATATGAACTTACATTGATCTACTTGCTTCAACTCTTCAACAATGTATCAGATTCTATGCATCTTGTGAAAATAGTGAATATCATTCATTATATTACTGTTATATTTTTTGTTTTAAATGTTTTCAGTGTAATTTACATTTCAAGAACAACGTGGAGAAATTCGTGATATTTTCTTTTCTAGATTTATTTTATTTTTTTATTTATATTATCTTCTTTTCTCCCTTTTTAATATTATTAACGGTTACAAATATCTATATAATAAGTAGTTGTAGTGTTGGAAGTCATGTGGATGCGATTGTAAATAGTATTGCAGAATTTGTTTCCTATTGATATATTTTTCTTGGAAACTATACTTTTCGTAAACGTTTAAGAAAGCTATCCGTATGATGTGTCACACATACTTTATGTTCACTACATTTCACATAAAACACACTTGTTTACTTTAGAAATAAATTGTTGGCAGGTTCCATCCCCACCACCTCATGTTCCTGAATGAATGAATCCCTTATTTTACGTGGCGAGACTCAGGTCATGAGGCCTGCTCTTCCGTCTGACCACGCAAATTCCGCTACGCTCCTTTCACCAACCATGGGAGAAAGAAGGTTGGACGACGAAACAGGCAATTTGAATTTGGCTCAGAGGCTTCATTTAGGCTTGAGAATCTTTTACATGCAGTAAGTCTACTTCTTGGGACAGCCGGCATTACTTCCCCTCCAAAGGAAGGTATACGAAGGGTTTGTTCGACGCGCCTTCGATCGGATTTGAATCCGCGAACAATTTGAATTTATCTCAGAGGCTTCATTTAAGCTTGAGAATCTTTTACATGCAGTAAATTTACTAACATGGGACAGCCGTATTTACTTCCCTTCCGAAGGAAGGCGTACGAAGAATTTTTTCACCCTTAAAAATCCACGACTTCGATCGGGTTTGAATCCGTGAACATGAGTATAACAGCCCGATACGCTAACCGTTACACCATCGCCGCCGCCACCGCCGCCGCCGCCCCTGGTCGCCGTGTCCCCTGGGCCAAGAGGCGTCGCGAGCGCAGACGTCCGCTCCCACGCTGGCGGCGCGAGGGGGGCGCGGGGGTGCGGCGGGGAGCATAATCGTCATACATTAGCCGCCCCTTGTCCCAAAGCCTCTCTCCGGCTGATCACCTCATCACCTCGGCGCGCCCCTCCCCTCCCGATGAGCCGGATCCAGCACGGCCGTTCCTTAGCCACCGCTCCGCCCTAATCCAACCCCCTCTCCGGGCTTCACCACTGTTCCCCTTCCGCCACACCCCACCGGTGCCCGACCGACCCTCCCTACTATTTTTACGCTGCCCCCATCCTTCCTTTTCTCCCTCGCTCACCTTACCCTGCTCAGCTTCTCTCTTCACCATTTGTCCTTTTCCCATCACGATATGTCCTCCTTACCACTCCCTCCTCTTCCGTATCTAATCTGTAAGTCTAATGTGTTCTTAGATCTTTGCTGCTATTCCATTATTATCTTCAGAAGGTTGTAGTTTATTGTTAATGGATATAATGACCTCCTATTTGTTGATAAAAATTAAACTTCTCTGAGTTAATCGAAAACTGGAAAACTGCTTCCGCTCATCCCTCGCTACTGCTGAGAGTACTTTAGCGCAGTACTCTAACGAAGCATGGGCCTATCAGTGGCGTCCCGACCTTGCGCCCATGAAGTACGAGGTACGTGTGGTTAGTACGTAGGCATCCCTATGCCCTATTCTGGTCTCCTCAATCTGAGAAGTGAGTTTTCTCATCGTCACACAGCAACATATACTGAGACGTTGCAAAGAAAATGACAACTGTGATCTTGCCCGACCTGGAATCGAACCCGGGGTTGCATCATAGAAAGCGAGCACGCTGATCAATGAGCTATCCACGAGGGCGAAAGTAGGTGTACTCTTCCAAATTTTCGACAAGCAGTTTGGATTTCAATGTGATGAAATATCCGTTTTGATACTCACTAGCCCTGCACTTTTGTAGTAATCACTCGATGCAACCCTCCTATTCTCTTTCCGTTTTCTCCTCTTGCGGTCCGCAATTACTATCGTCAAAATTCGTGCTCTCTTTCCTTTACTTGCCACTTCAATCTATCCGTAGCTCTTCAATAAACTCTCAACTCTCTGACTTCATTCGACATACTCCGAGATTCTTCCTCACTTTCTGACAACTTCCTTACCCCTCCAATTCATTTGACTGTTTGAGACACATCCATCAACTCCGACTCCCTCGGCCACCATTCAAAACATCTTACGTCTTCTGACATCTACTGTCGCTCTCTGATATTTTTGACTCCTCATACCTTCCAATACATTTCCTTGTCATCCGACGTCCATCGGGCACTTTTTGATCACCTTAAACAGTTTCCAAGTTTCGACACCCTTCAATATTATCTCACACTCTCTCGATACCTCCTTCTACACTTCGATCTGTCGTTTTCGTTCGACCTCTGTCGTTCTCCAACTTCATCGCTCTGTGTTTCTCCTTTACATCTTTCCGACATTTCTGCATGTCCCACTCGCTTTTCATTACTTTGCACACTTTCCCCTTCCGCTACCAGTCGCTGTCCTCGCTTGAACAGCCAAGAAGCGCTGCAGAAGCGCTTTTTGATCAATTCGCGGAGGGTGATAAAATTTCCATGCGTAAGTGAGACATCGGCTGGGAATGGGCTTATGGAGATCTGCTTTGAGGGATGCTGAAACGATGATGGGCGGGGTGGTATTTATTATTTTTGGGCGTGTCAAATGTTTAGGTCGTAAGTCTTGTAAGTGTTGCCATGCGTGCCGTATTCCCCAGAGATGGAGGTTTTCCTTCCCTCCTGTAACGTGAGGTTTGGCACTGACCAACTCGTCGATTTGCGAAATCTACCTCAACAGGAATCAGTGGGGCCCCTGAGCTCCAGACGTTTGAAGTAGAGTAATGTAGGATATCGTGTTGAAATAATCTGACTGATTTAAAAGAAATTCAGCCCCAGTTGGTGCGCTATTTTGAAATAAACTGCAATTTATTCAAACAAACTCGGTCGAGGAACCTGAAAAGCAAATATCTTTCTATTTTGCTACTTCATTGCTAGAATTGGCTCAAGGAAAAATCATATATTCATTTCACAAAAACATGGAAATTTATTAAACAATTTAAAACAATTGTTTATATTGTATAACTTTACCCAATATAAAATTAAACGTTTGTCATGACCGTTCCAACCTTATGTCTTCGCGCGCTTTTTTGACCATCTTTAACCATCTCCGACGCCGCCGTCCTCAGGTCCAGACACCATCTTTTCTCTTCTTTTCTCGGAAGCACACTTCAATCACCGTTCATCAGATCAATAAATTATTTGCTGCTAACATTCCAGTCCAATCACTGACAACTTCGCCCAACCCCTCAATGTCCCTCCAACTCGTTCACATGAAATATTTTAAGTTCCACTCTCACACTTAGAGTTCCAATTTTGATGTTCTCTCAATATCCATTCCCTAGTAGATGCTTACAAGTCCCCAAAGAAAAAAAACTCCTAACATTAATTGGAGCACGATCCGTTCATGAGCACGGCATCAGTCAGAATGAATGTCTCTCGTATTCTTTCAGCCCTGCAAAGCTCGGTTCTTAATCTCGATTGTTTATTTGCAGATAACATTTGATGTACTTTCGTACCTAGCCAATCTCTAAATTTCTTGCAAAACGAACTAGCCGTCTTCACGACTGTCACTGCTTTTTCGGCCAATCCCAGAATTCTATATAGAATTAGCTAGCCGTTTCCGCGATTATCACTGCATGAATATGTTGACCTTGACGACGGCTCGCTTACCGTTGCTATGCTAGCATATTCACATAATTTATCCCCTTTAATTGACGCCATTTATAATAAATGTTGTACAATATTCAGTGACATATTGGTATGTCACAGTGTGTAAGAACAGAGGAGAAGACAACTGTGAAGAAAATATTGAAGGCGCTCATTGTCCGTTTACCGGGAGAGATGACTCAAGTCATCAATTGATATCAGTGCAGTACCTCTGACCGGAAGGTCCTAGGTTCGAGTCCCAACGCTGGCGGTATTTTCGACACTTGCTAATTAGCTGGGCTGTATTCAGTCGCTATCTGGAGGAGAATTCTAGGGGCCGGCTGCTCTGATCTGTAGTTTTCCGTGTTTTTTGCGATCATCGGCGATCTTTCCTTCCCCTTTCTAGTCCAATCCTCTGCCTTTACCTACACACCCTTGCATGCTGTTACACATACTGGGAGACTGGTCGAGAGCGTAGAGCTTGTCTCGGTTGGGGCGGTGGTTGGGAAAAACTCGGCAGCCCCGTTGGGGAAAACCCCGCTAGCCGACGGTAGGTCGGCTCTGGATCTCACCATCCGGTGGGAGAAGATCATCGCCATCTCCCGACCAAACCCATGCACTACACTTACGGGACTAATGACCTCGGCGATTGGCGCGCTCTGAATAACTAAGCAATAAGTCAATCAATCATTCAACCACTGTCCGTTTGTTACAACTGCTCCGCCATTCGCCCGGTACTGTTCGGAAAAATAGTAAACTTTTTGTGATCAGTCCGCTAGGATTCTCTTCCGGATCGTGTTAATTTCCTTCCAGCTGTGAGTCTATCGTCAATAATTCGCTTGCAACGGGATTAAAATTCTGGGATCTCCTAGTCAACCATGCAACATAGACATCGCGGTTCTATCCAGTCATTTCTTAATATTGTGAGATCAATTAAAAGATGATCACTTTCTGAAGGTACTAATATTCTATTCGGAGAATATCGACGTGAGGAGACAGCCGATCTAGATTGATCTTTTTCAGTGGGTTTGAATATTAATTAATCTGATGATTTATTTCAGATGATTTTGTTAATGTTAAAGTAATATTCTCCAGACTACATTATGTCACATAGTAAATATATTAAGATTACTTTAATAAAACTTCAAATGCAAAATTAAATATATTACATAGCAATATATTTCCTACATTACATATATATGATGAAAGTTGTAATAAATCTTTAATTTTATAATAAATATATTTATTTTTCTCGAGAAAAGATCCTCCAAATTGGGAAAAATTCTTATTCTGAGTTTTGCGGGTAGGGACAATGTCTGTAGGAAGGGAAGCAGCGACTCTGAGTACATTCCAGACCTCAAGCAACAGAAATTGACTCCTAATTTTTCAGTGTTGGTGTGGCCTCATCCCCCCCTACAGCCCAGACATGGCTCCGCCTGACTTCTTCTTACTCTTCTCTCGCCTCAACCGGGCCATGAAGGATCAACGTTCCGACGCCATCGAAGAAGTCCAAGCAGCTGTGCCGAGATCTCCCAACAATCGCGGTCAATGACCTCCAGAAGGCGTTCGCGGATTGGAAAGCACGTTATAGTTGATGGGTCGAAGCCTAAGACCGTACGTCGAAGATTATGAAGGATTTGTACAGATATGTGCAATTAATTATTTTTAATAAAATCAGTCCTACTACGTTTTGATCGCACTGAGTACTTGTTAAATATTTGAAAAGGCCGGCTGCTCTGCTCGGTAGTTTTCTGTGGTTTCTCCGATCAACACCAGGCGAATGCCGGATCAGTGCCCTAACTAACGGATCACGGACCGCGCGCGATCTCTCCTTCTTCTTCCTTGTCATATCCTCACCCCCTTACACACGCTAACATGCACTACACTACTGAACATGCCGGGAGACCGGTTGGAGACTCAGAAATTATTCAGGTTGGGCCGGTGACTCGCTGGTTGGAGATACCTGGTTGGGGAAAACACCGTTAGTGGACGGTAGGTCGGGGTCGGATCTGACTATCCCGCGGGGGAAGACCAGCGCCACCTCTCAAGCAATAAAACCCGCACTACACTTATGGGACTAATGACCGTAGTTGTTGATGTGCCTGGAATCACTAACAATCAATCTCACCCTCGCCGTCAGGTTTTTCCCATCACTTTCTCTCTTTCCCACAGCCTTCACTGTGTCTGCGTAATCTTGATGATTCTCTACTCCTGTTATCTCCTCCTCAAACTACGTATTTTTCGTTTCCTCTGTTTTCAGCGCTCTCTCAGTCCTCACATCTGCTATTAATTCCTCTATATCAACTGCCACTTCGTCTGCATCTGATTTCCTTCTTTTTTACGTCAGGTTTCTCTCGCCTTACTCCCTGTCCGTTTCTCCCGCTCTCAGTCCTTCCTCTTCCGGTCTTGCGACGGCTATTGCTTGCCTTTCATTCAACACTTCTCGCTGCCTTTGCGTCTTCCTTATCTCTCTGTTTCTCCCATCTCACATGCATCTTCGAATTTCCCCGTTATCTGGTCATAAAAAGTTTATCCAAAAGAGTATTTAAATATGTATTGGAGAATGTTTTGAGTCGATGTTGAAGAATTGATATAACCCAACAAAGCACGATGTTGACATTTAGAAATAGGCTATCCAAGAGAACAGTGGATATTTGAGCAAGATTTTATTTTGTCAAGATAAAGATATTTTAATTAGTCCCCTGCACATCCAACATGTACCGCTTTCCAAACTCGAATATTTAATAATATAAGAAGTTAACAGTGGCAAAATTGCTTTAACACACTTTGCCCATACACCTTTGTTTTGATTGTATTTAATTAAATATTATATTTTATCTTACTTTACAGTATTGTCTTCTCCATGCAAGTTAACCTGTCTCAATTCAACTTCTTATTTTTTTTAATATTTACACGCCTGGTAGATAATGCCATTACATAGGGATGTAGGAATTTCCTCGCATCAATGTTTGCATTTCATGAGAAAACGTATTACATTTTATGTCAAACAAATACTGATGTTCCTTCATAACATTGTAATATAATAAACTATATTATATGAAGTATGAAAATACTACAGACATTTCCAAAACATATTCTAAATATTTCATTTTTCAATGAATAATGCTGAATTGTCCACAATCCAAGACTCTGGGGGTTAAAGGATTTCGGATTCATTTTATAATCAACACGTGCGTTAAATTGCATTATATTTGATCAAAAAGCACATCATGAACTATATAACTAATATTCAGCTTCCTAAACTATAAACTTAATAAAAAGATTTTAAAAACTCATCGTTAGGCCTAGCGAAGACCCCTTTTAGTGTCACTAGAATTAATATACAAAGATGGAAACGCATGTGTTGGTAAAGATACCACCTAGAGGTAAATGAAAGCTCATTTGAAAACTTGATAAGTGAGTTCATCTTTAAATTAATATATAAATTAAATAGATCAATAAACATACGTGTTATTTAATTGTTTTGTTTAATTTCTTTACAGAAAATTCAGCGTGGCAAGTGTTTTAACAAGTAATTCATATTTCTATATTGTAGATTTAAAAAATTACAAATAAAGGTATACAATAATATTATTACAATCAAATAATTATGTCAATTATTATTGCCAGTTAATTTTAGGTTATTCGTAATTTTAAAAATTGTTTTTGTTTTAATAATATAATAATAATATAATAATAATAATAATAATAATAATAATAATAATAATAATAATAATAATAATAATTTTAATAAAATTTACTCCGATGAGAGCCTCCATTTTTGCATTCATTGTTTACATGTTCAGAAATTTCAATTAGAAGGAGAGAGGTCTGGAATTCAATTAGATGCGGGGAATATATATGAAAAGGATGACAAAGTCCATAGTAGAACTTTGATGTGTTATGCCGCTGTCCGTGCACTTTGTTTTGCACACAAGGTCCCTGTGCTTACGACAACACTGGACATGCTCTGATTTCCATTTTCATGAACTACCACTTTTCATGAATAACGTCCAATATGTTCTCAAAAGTCTACACTGCGTAGCCCTTGCTTGTCATGTTTATGTGTTCACTGTTATATTCAGGCATGTTAATATTTCGGACAGTGTTATTTACTGCTCGGAATATTCTGCTGATGATGGCCGGAGCAAATGCTCTTGCTGAGCCTGCATTGGCTGACGATAATCATTGTCCAAAACAGAGATTTGATGTTGGTTTATCATGATTCACTCTCTAGTCATAAGTTTACATGTCAAGCCAGTGCTTTATATGCGTTATTTGGTATTTAGCAAATACACGCACTTTGCCACCTCTACGGTATCTGAAGACCAAATTCGAAATGCATGTTAACGCAATTGACGTGATAAACAGGAGAAATATAATCTGAAATCTTGTTTATTGTGATGTAAGTTAATGAATGGAACCATGAATATAAAAGAAAATAAACAAATAATACGTGTGAAATATCGACAAGTAGGTAGTAAAAATGACATTCATTTGGGACGATTGGTAGTGAATACAAATGTATTTTATTTACAAATATTTAATTGAATGTACTAGCTCCTCTTTGAAATATACCAGCGAAATAAGAAAAAATAAGACAGGAGAATAATGAAAATTATGTATAAATAACATGATTAATCGAATAAAAAAATTGAATACGTTTAAACAATTATTGAATTTTAGAGCAGATACAAATTAGAAGATGTATTTGTTAAATAAAAACGTGCACTTTAGTATTCTTTTAAGGTTTTCAGTAAAAGGTTTCATAAATAACCCACATTAATTATAGTTTTCATATTATTGACGTTTGTATCATCGTACATAGAGCTTCAAGCACAAGTTAACTCTACGTGTAATTCATACACCACCAGCTTTTACTGATACCGTTTATCCATTCACTGGTTCGGAACAAGACTTGACCTTCAGGTCTTTAGAACTTCGTGCTACGTGAACGCTGTTGCGCAGCGAAGAGGACACCGGCACATGTCACACGCAGACGCGTGGGCGGCGGTTAATCTGAATATTCACGCCTCCGACCGCGCTTCCCGCTTCGTTCCACACTGCCTCTCGCCCAGGCCTCGTCCTCTCCGCTGCACACCGCCTGTCCCTCCACGCACCGCCGCAAATGGGTAGCTCCGAGCCTGCCCAAGATTACTCCCGTCTGCCCTGGCCCACCTCGCTCCACCTCGCCCTCCCTAAGTCTCTCCGGTGCCCCCGTGACTCCGGTTCTCTCCGGCCCTCCCGGTCCTCCCGGCCCTCCCGGCCCTCCCGGCCCTCCCGGCCCTCTCGACCCTCCTGGCTCTCCCGGCCCACTCCAGCCCTTGCCGATTTTCCACGAGACTTTCCGGCCCTCTCCAGTTCTTCCCGGTTCCTTCCGGAGATTCTTGCTCTTCCCCGATTCTTCCCAGCAGTCCCCGGACCTCTTTGGGCCTCTCTGACCATTCGGGCTTACTCTGGCCCTCCCGAACAATACCCGGCGCTCTTCGAGAGCCGTCGGCACTCCCCGGTTCTCTCCGGTCTTGCCAGGCCATCCTTAGCCTATCGTGGGCAGTATCTCTCTCCCACACATCTCGCTCCACCCCATTTCCTCTCGCTCCGCCATTCATCATTCGTTCATCATTCCCGCTAACTCCAATCCTCTTTACTCTCCTTTGTTCCGCTCTGCCTTACTGCATCGTACTCACCTCTCTTTCACGTCGGCTTCCTCTCTCACCATCCATTACTAACTCTCCCCGTCTATGTACTCAGCTCGTGTTTCGCCCAGTTCCATACCTCTAAAACATATTTCGCTCTCACTCTCTTACTCCCTTGCGTCGCTCCGCCCCTTCCCGCTCCGCCTGGTTACCACCCGGTCCACTTCCCTCCTTCGCTACGCACCCCCCTCCGCGCCATGCTCTGCGTCCCACTTCGCACCGTTCGGAGGCCTGCTCCGCGCCCCGCTCCGCGCCCCGCTCCACGCCCCACTCCGCTCCCCGCTCCGCGCAACGCTCCGTTCCCCGCTCCACGCCCCGCGCCCCGCTCCGCGCCCCGCTCCGTTCCGCGCTCCGCCCCCGCTACGCGCTCCGCTCCACGCCCCACTCCGTGCCCCGCTCTGCGCCCCGCTCCGCGCCCCGCCCCGCGCCCCGCTCCACACCTCGCTCCGCGTCCCACTCCGCGCCCCCTCCGCGCCCAGCTCCATGCCTCGCGCAACGCTCCGCGCCCCCCTCCGCGCCCCCCTCCGCGCCACTTCATCACTACCGTCCCGATGTGTCCCGTTCCGCCCCACCTCACCTCACCCCCCCACCTACCACTTCCGTCCTCCCCGTCCCGTCGCGCGACCGCGCGTGTTCGCACGCATCCGCCGCCCCTTCCCCACTCGCGTGCTCCGCGCGTGGGCGCTCTTCACGCGCGCTCGACTTCGAAAGCCGCTAGCGCGCGCCGGCCCGCCCCTCGCCCGCCACGCCCCCTCCGTTTGGGCGGCGAGCAGCGACGCGGCGCGACGTGTGGGCGGCTCCATTGTGGGGCGGTGGCTGGGGTCAGATAAACCTGTCACTCCTCATTCACCCTTTCGCTGCCCCACGCACGCCGCTTCTCGCTCTCCCCTCACTGGGACCGTACAGTCCACCTTGTGGAACGCCGGTTCCACTGGTGTGGACCCGTCACACTGGTGTTGACTTGCTACTGCTTTGAGATGCTGTGTCTTTCCGGTTTTGATCGATGCGTCTATTTCTACTTTTCTAGTTGGCTTTGTACGTGATGTCTTTATTTAGAGCTCGCTGTCTCCGGTTTTTTATTTCTATAGATCGATGTAGGTAGTTACAAATAATGTGATTGACGTCAGGCTGTCATGGCAACGAATTTCTGCTAATTTGCGTCCAAATATGCACTAAACAGTTTGATAGGAAACGTCGACACGTATTACACTTTTTATAAAACTTGATTTATATGTGTCATATTAATCCCATATTCAAAACTGGGTTTCGATCAGATATGTCACTTGGCCTTCTGTTCATGCGTATGTGTACCATTGCATATGCTTTTCTATATTGTATTTGGGAGATTACTCTTTCTATCTTACACCGACGCATCGGAATATGTTTCATTTCTTTTAATTCCTTTATTTCCCTCTATTCTTTTTTATTCGCATTTCCCTTTACCTTGCCTTCACTATCGTCTTTCGCTCTCCATCTCCTTGCCATTCTTCCCGTCTCATCTCTTTCTACTCAGTTTTACCTCCCGCGAATCTCCCCCCTTACCCCGAATCTCATCCCCTCCTGCTCCCCTACCTCTTTCTCCTCCCGGCCCTATGGTTGCCACGCCGCTCGCTTTCACGGACGCCCGTCGTAATTTATGAACTAGGCTTCGGCCGGGATGCACACTCCCGCTGTGTTTAGTGCTCAACTTTAATTGGCAGAAATATGCGCGTCCCGATGTTATTGTGTCTATTATCCCGGGCGGTTCACGCGTACGGAATAATTTGCTCGTAACCACCATTGCGAAATTTTCGGTGATGTATTTACGGGTTTGTTCCCTTTTTCCGCGCCCCGCCCCCGCGCCGTGCGGTTCGCACGGGCAGGAGTGAGTTCGCGTGCGAGGACTGTCTGTCTGTTCGTCTGCGAGCGGTAGAATGCGCTGTAATTTTACTATTTCGCTCTGTAGGGGAGAGAAAGTTTCATAATGCTGCGCGAGAAAACTCCAAATTTTCGGCAGAAAACTCGTATTACAGGGCTCTGGTAAAGAAAAAGTGGATGACTCCAGCTGCTAAATTTAGAAAAACAATCCTCTATCACGTAGTGCAATCGGAATCCATGTTTTATGGGTCCTTGATACCGAAAAATCGAATGAAGGCAAAACGTCTACCTGTCCGTCTGTGAAGAACGGATAGCGGATAAACCGTTCAGCAGCTACATTTTCTCCCAAATTGATAATCTCCAATCGATCCGACTGACGTTGCAGTAGTTCTTTGAATTTGAAGCCGTAATTTTAATTTTGGAGAGTACTTTACTTGAAGCCCCTGGGACATTTTTAAAACTCTGAAAAAATGGTTCCATCGTTTTTTATTTTTTCTTTCTTTTTAGATGGTGTGAAGGACATTTAAGAGGTGATGTAGATCTCATGTCCGTTGAAAACCCTATTTTTTTCGAAAATTGCAAAAATTCAAATATTTTTGGCGTCTTCCTACAACTACAATTATTAAAACAGAGACTTTGTTCCCCTAATGAAGTCTTTCCTTAAAGATAGATTTTGAAATGAGGTCATGTACCATGTTTCAAAAATTTGAGTACTTTTCGCGTAATTTTTCGTATGTACTGGCGAGCAAGTAGATGCTGTTTTAACAGCACTAGTTTAAGACTATGAGGGTCGTGCCTCGCCTCTGCGCCATGTGGTTTGCAGGGACACGGGTTATTCCGCGTCCGGAAACCGTCTGCCCGTTCTTCTGCGAGCGATAGACTGCGCTGCATTTTTCGTATTAAAACTCGCGCGGCTGCGATTTTCCTGCTGTCGTTTGTTCCGCTTCGCTCGGCACGTGGCGCTTTTTTAAGTTGGCCTGCGTAAACAAACGATAGCGCGAGGTCAAAACGTGGCCAATGAAAACGTCGAGTGTATGTGACGCGCGGAGAGTTAGTGGGTTTGTTATGTGACACTCGGCCTCAACTTCATCTGGAAGGCCATTGTGGATGCAATGCGAGTGCTCGTGGGATGCATAGAAGTCGTGTTTTCGTGTAAAACAAAATGCGATAAAAATTATTGTTGGCTTCCGCACATCGTGGGAAACAATATCACAAATGTGTCACGCGAATGGGAGTACGCTGGAATTGTTTCCGTAATCCCAAAAAATATCATCGAAACAATAATGAATAAAATATGTGGTAAAACTATTATGTTTTTGTAGGCGACATTTATTTTGAAAGTTACTAAAATTGTGGCCTTCAGACCCCCAGTTTTACTTTACATTGTCAAAACGAAATGCAAGCTATTATAAATGTTAAGTGCTTATTTGAAACTTACTATAAATATTGGCTATTGAATATAAATTTTCAATTTTATTATAATGATGAATTATGTAGTTTGTCTTTTTACTGTGAATTTTAGTAATTTTTATATTATTGTTATGAGGTTATTTTATAAATGTAATTATAAATTTAAGCAATGATTGTAGCATATTGCATTTTGTCTGTATGTTGTATTAGCCTGAAGAAGAAATCAAGGGATGATTTCGAAACGTCGCATTGAAGTCCATTAATAAAACAAAATG
>BLKR01006907.1:0-47736 GCA_011170035.1 Teleogryllus occipitalis | reverse complement strand
ACACAGAGAGAGAGACACACACACACACAGAGACACACACATACACAGAGACACACACACACACAGACACACACACACACAGACACACACACACACACAGACACACACACACAGAGACACACACACACAGAGACACACACACACACAGACACACACACACACAAAGACACACACACACACACAAAGACACACACAAAGACACACACACACACAAAGACACACACACACACAAAGACACACACACACAAAGACACACACACACAAAGACACACACACACAAAGACACACACACACAAAGACACACACACACAAAGACACACACACACAAAGACACACACACACAAAGACACACACACACAAAGACACACACACACAAAGACACAGGATAAATACACCCACCTACCCTCACACACACCGAAATCTCCATGGATTGGGGATTTTCGCATTCCCTCACACAACACCCTCCCCTCTTTCCTAATTCTATACCCATAATTGACATTTCCGCACCTACCCATAAAAATACCATATCTCCCACTCATATCCACACCCTCAATCGACATATCTGATCTCTCACATCACCCTCCCTCTTACCCAACTCCACAACCCGTAATCTACTCGGGCGTTGAGGCGCGCACACATGCGCGTGTACCTATCGTCCCTTCGAACTCCATATCCCTCACACTGGAGGTCTCGTACGTAGAACCTATCTTGTCTTCGAACTCCACATCCCACAATCCACTCTTTCATATGTCCGCTTGCGATCGCGTACAAAACACTCCCTATATTTCCATTCAGCTCCTAACAATTTTTGTCATGTCACTAGCGTACTGTAACTGTCGGGCGTACTGTCCACCGTTCCGAAAGGATTTCGCACTTCCCTACCGGATAAACCATCTACTTACTCCGTCCATTTTACACAAATACAACACCAACCCCTCTTATGTCAGCTGAGTTTCCACCACCTAACAACTCCCAAAATTTCGCGAGATCTTCACAAAAAGTGTGCTCTCATGTTTTAATCCAAACTGATAAACATTACATACTACTTGCCAACGTCACCATACTGTATGATCCTTGAAGCCACCCTTGCGCCTTCCAAAAATTATACTCCCTGTAAATTATACTCCGTCCCTCTTACCGAACAAATCCCTTATTTTTGTCTACTAAATCGTCATAGAACATTCTATCCCCCCCTCTCCGAAAACGTTTTCGCATCCAAGTTCATGCCTACTTTTTTCTTTAACTCCACTACTTTTGTCTTACCGGCTAAACAGTTTCCCCGAATTAATTTTGCCATGAAAATGTATTACCGGATGCCACTTCTAACTTCTCCTTTGCATGGAGGGCCGAATAACGCATCTCCACAACGACCCCACAGCCAATTGATCATGGTCCATTGGAGGAAATTGATGCTGTGTGTGTACCAGCTACCCTATTCTCAATTATTATTTGCGCCATATATGACGGATTCTCATAATTGCGGCTACAACAAAATTGCTTGTAAATACCCCCATTTCTCTGAAAACATTAAAAAAATAATATATTTTAACATGGCTTTAATTGATAGCAGATCTGTTTTCAGGCTACTACAGGCGTTAGTGTGGTATGTTCCACGCAGTAGTAGGAACGTCCTCACGTACGTTTTCTAAAATCATCCAATATATATTGCCACATAGCCACCAACCACCCAGTAACGAATGCTTAATTGCTTTCGAGTGCCTTTTCTCAGCAACCCGAACACCCGACTTAGTAACAGCACATACCACCCAAACCAAATAAATAACGCTTACCCTCACAATTATAACAATATCGAATTGCACATCCGAAGAAACTAATGCATTATCAATAATTTAACACCTAAACCTGTCAAACGACCGCAACTGTGACGCGTCCGTACACAGTGACCAAGAGATTTGGCCAGCAGGAATAGTTACCGAAAGAGTTTATCTATTCTATTCCCCTACCCGGAGACTGGTTTTCAAAAAAATAGCAGCTGGAGTGCAGACCGTTACATTCCGTTTATATTTTCATTCAAAATGAGAAAATGTATTTAATTACAATTCAAATTAGAAGCTTAAGTAATTTTTGTTGCTTTGTAAAAGGAATTCTTGTGAATCTATGCTAAACCTTTTAAAGAAATATATATATACACACACAATAATATCAGTATTTACCATTCTACAACCTAAATTTTCTGTAAGAGATTAAGAAAAGGAGGAAATTAGATAAATAAAAGATTCTGACACTGTAGCCAGAAGCCATGTTTTGCGATTCCTTGATACCAAAGAATCGAATGACGGCAGAATGTTCGTCCGTGAACAACGCCAGCGGCCGAAGCGTTCAGCCGATTTTCTTCAAAATCGTTATTCTCTCCTTGATCTGGCTGATTTCGCGGCCCCTTTCATTTTAAATATATATTTTAATTTTAGAGGTACTTTACATTAAGCCCCTGAGACATTTTCAAATTTTTCAAAAATATGGCTATGTTTTTTATTAAATTTTGTTGTTGGATAGTGTTATACGTCTCCTGTTCGTTGAAAACCCTTGCTTTTTCGAAAATTACAAAATAATTTTTTTCAGTCTTCGTACAACTAAATCACTAAGTGAAGAGAGATTTCCCTGAATGAAATCTTGTTTCTTAAAGAGATTTTGAATTTAGGTTACGTACAGTCTTTTGAAAATTTGAGCACTTTTCGCGTAATTTTTGCGTGAAAATATGGGGGAGAAAGTACGTACTGTTGTAGCACCACTAGAGTTGTTTAACTATGTTAATTGAAAATTCAGCTTGTTTCCAATGCACAACTTTTCTGCCACGAGCGAATACAGTAAGGCTGCAACGTGTATTGACAGGAATGTACTTAAAATAATTTCCATGAATTCACACGCATGGTGACAGTTTTAATCGTTTTATATGCCTCTGCGATAGGCGTTGAAAGAAAAACCACTTAGGACTTATCACTTTTCTAATAAAAAGCATCCTAAACGATGAAACGTCGTCTTAACTACTCAAAGAGCAAAAACAGTCCCTCGCTAACCCCATTGCCCCCATCGCTGTTATTACGTGACTTATGGGCGGTCCGCCATTCCATGATCGGAGTATTTACCGTTTACCTATATCGTTATATGCTAGATATAATGGCTTGTGAGAGCATAGGATTTATGCTACGAAATGCTTATCATCGGTGCATACTCTTCTCTCGGTTCACACCGAGCACGGAACATTGATTCCATATGCGTATAATGTCCTACTGCTAAAATTTGTTACTCTTAAATCTCTCCAACTACCTGAAGAGACGGCCTATTTCCACGGGTCTAAACCGACATCAGGAAGCTCAGATTTCAATGGTGACCTGATATCGACCCGTTTTTAGCTTCTAGTCACCCCCACGCTATCATTCAAGGACTTGGCTAGCCACTGAAACGCAATTCTCCGCGACAACTGTCCGTGTCGCCTCTAGCTAGCGAATTGGTCCTTACATGGTAGATCGCATGGGCAAGTATTGACCTAGGGAAGACCATCTACGTAATCTGACGACAGGATTGCCGGGACATGCTAACTGCCGCCGCAGCAACCTTCCGCCGAGCTACCTTCTCTCCCCCACCTCCGAATGGTCCGAAGACTGTGCCCCGTTCGAGGAGCAGTGAGAGTTTCCGACTGCTGTAGTCACCTTCAGTCGGGGGCGAGGGGGAGTGATGAGGTCACTTCGGCTCCGAAACTAAGTGCCTAATCGGCCGCATGGGAGTCCAACATTTGCGTCACAGCAACCGTATTGAGACTTACCGGTTGCATTTTGCAGCGTGACGATATTGGACATAATACTTCAGACAAAACTCCAGAACACACAGTTCAACAGACTACATATTTCTATTTTCTTGTTCGCTAGTCTCTGCATTCACTGAGCATTTCCTTTTGGAAGAGCAAATATTTTAGAAGAATGAGTATTCATACACAGTTGGGTATCGATGGGGGAGGGTCACAGAGGGACTTCAGCTTTACATGTTCCTTTCTTTAAGTAAGATGTTCTGGTTTCATCGTTTGTAACTAATTGGTAACTACCAATCAGTGAGATTTTAGTCTCAACGCTTATCGGTTGGTTACAAAGCCATTTGAATTGCGTTGCCTAGGGTATTCCCTTTGTGGAAATTCTGGTGTTCTCTTGAAGGCGGTTCTACCCATAAACACATTGCAATCTTTTAGATCTGTCGATGTGGATGACAAGTTGTGCAATCTGATAAAAAGTCCTTGTACTGATTCTTAAAATTAAAATAAAAAATAGGCCATATGCGGCCCCCGCGGAAATGGTCGCAAGTATAAGAAAAATGAAATAATCTTGCCGTATCTCAATTAGCTGTGCTAAACAGTACGTACTTCATCGCATGATTTGTAACTTTTGTAGTAAGACTCTTCTAGAACCCGTAAAATGTTTCAAACTGGCATTTTCCCCCCACTGGGATCCGAGTTACGTAGGTCCATCCACGTTACACACCAAAAGCTTCTAAAATACCCCCCTCCCCAAGCTCTAAAGAACCTTTGAGATTTGCATTTGTAATTTTCGAAAATTTCAATATTACTTTCATTATTTAAACTAATTTTGAGGCACATATTTCATTACTAAAAATTTGTATTCGTTATTTTAGATGTAGAAAGATTAAAAGAAAAAAATGTTAAATATTCGAATATTTGAGTGGAACGAAACTGACCTGCGCCATTTTGTGAGTTTACTTTACTCTAAATGAGAAAGAAATAAAGAAAAAATTGGAAATGTTGAGGCTTCTTGTAAAGTATTGTGAAATATTAAATATCCATTTCAAATTCGCACGGCCCCAAAGAAAAGCCAGATCGATTGAGGGATTATCAATTTTGGAGAAAATATTGCGTAAAAACAGTTTAAGCGTCAGTGTTGCTCACAGACTGACGAATCCACTTAAATCCTCTTCAAGTACTAAACTAAACTGAACACTTAATGGCCATGTTACAAAATCAAATCTAAGCAAGCAAATAACTTTCCTTATTAAAAGATATAGTTAACCATTTACAAATGAACTAATCACTCGCCTATTTACCACTCATTCGTATACCCACCCAAAAACCGCGTTTCCTATTTTCTTTCACTATCAAAGAACTTTGAAACTAATAACTACAAAGAATGAGCACTATATTCTCTTCAGTAATAACCCCACAATTGCCCTGAAGTTAAGAAGAAATTCGCCCGTTCGTCTCCTGTTCAGTCTGTGGGTTGGTGTGCTGAAGCAGGGTGTGGCAGCCAAGAACTGCGAGGCCACCACAACGACCTTCCTTACCATAGAACTGCCGCACAACTGCCACGCGCTCAGCTTTGCACAGTGAACGAGTTTGGGAAGCACGTTGTCTGACGCGCTCGGGAATGGTTATGCATTGGGCAGAAATCACCTGAAAACATACCATTTAATATAAGAACTTTGTGTTTATGTAAAACCCCACACAGTGCCAGAGCTATACAATTTTGGGCCCGGGACATTGCTGAAACGATCCCCCCTCCCGCAAAAAAAATTAAAGATGTTAAAGTTGTGTCAAAAAACTCAACAAATAACAATAAATACAACTTTAAGCTAGGAAAAGTTTTGGGATGTATTTTAAATAATAGTTTTATATAAGGTATCTAGTGGTCAAATAACACGATTTCCCACGGTTAACTAAGCTCTAAAAAATTTGTGTTTAGCTAGTGTTTAATAAAATAACTTTTTAGATACATGAAATAATACATTAGTCTATTTCCATGTTAGCGTCATATGATTCATTTCAAAGATTCCTGCCTTATGGGTAATGAGAAGAGACCCGATTCTTATGTAAAATTACACATTTTGCGTTTTTCTACTTACCGTTCTCAAAATTGAAATCTTTGCGAATCGTCGCCATCCTAACAATATCAAATTTTTTCGTTACATATTTTTACATATTTAGTTCTATAATACACATTTTACGTATTTTTCTATTTTCACAAAATAATATTAATCTATCATTTTTCTTCGATTTTATTTCATAGTAACGAAAATTATTTTTTGAATTAGATTTTTTCCTTCATAAATACCAAGGGCGGTCGACGCGCGGTGCGCTACATTAAATCACAGTGTTGTTTTTACAGTCCGGCGCAGCTGCTTCAGATAGCTCAGCGATGGGAAGCGCGCGACCGAGATCATTTTCACCTCGAGGTGTGAAAAGTATAATGGATGTCGCGGTTTGTGACCTTCAACCTTAATTTCCGAGAAACTTTGGCGATCGCCGACTAACAATTCGATGAGAATGTTTCACGCTGCAATGATTGTTTGCTAGTTTTAGCTATTAACAGTTTTTAAAAGTGCTTTTATTGCTTCTAGTTTGGCTGCTAAATTATGGTCCGGGGTGTTAGTAAAATGTTAATGTGTGTTTTGTAATTTGCATATTTTAATATTACATATTATATCTGATTTTACATAATTACAATATTCTTGCCGATTTTATTACATACATATGTACATATTTTGATATTTCATACTACACATTTTTCCGGTCTCTAGTAATAACTATTTATGGGAAAAAATTGAAAATCTTATGAAATATGTTTCAGACCACTGTGCTGCAACTTTAAATTTTAATTTCTTTTTGACAGCGATTTTCTCGAGTTGTAATTTCTTTTTCAAGTTTTTATTAATTTTTCCCATCAGTCCCATCATCAGGCCCCTTGACTTGCAGGGCTCCGGGTGATTGCCCGGTCTGCCAATTGCCTAGCGCCAGCCCTGATCCCGTATAAAGATTAAATGACTACACTTCGTCTCTAACTCTGAAGAACTTTTGGCATTCTTCGAAGAACTTTTTTACAATTGCTTCCCCCCTCCCCATTTCTTTAAGAGGGTACATCATCATTGGTTGAAAAAGTTAAAATTATTTTCAACCCGGCAATCTTCTTTAATCTAATCTTAATATCTATATATTAATAATTAAATATTAATATTTTAATTCAGGAATATGTAATTCTAGTTCATTATCGATTTTTTCATTGGAATTTTTTCAAAGAAAGTATTGAATGGATGAATATACTTTACAACTGCGTAAATACAACAAATGGATTCGCGTAATCTACAATAAAAATTTGAATAAACTACAAGAAGTGAACAATACATACGCTACATACTAAGCCCTTTCCTGCATTTCTCAGCCATACTGACTCTTTCACCTTCGTATTCTAATATCCACCTGACCTCATCCTGAGTATATTGCCTTTCTGACATTCTTCCTTCCCCCAAAACTCCTTTCTCAAATATTTTCCAATCACTCATCTCCGATCCTACATTTTCCCCCTACTATTCAGCCAATATCTACTCGATAGCGTTTTATTCACTGAACTGTATATTACTATCCTTCGGTTCTATTTTAAACCATGTTGTAAGTTGAGTTTCTAATCTCAACTAGATTAAGATTAGAACTCCAAGTAAGTATTGTGTAACACAATATTTTCGTAACCATTCGTTACTTCCTTGAACTAGGAAGCCATCGCCCCCAAACATCAAAATTTGAAAATACAAAGTTTTGTTTCTATGTAGTACTATTCCAACAAGTTTCGCAAAGCGCTCATTCTGAATAAACAGAGAGAAGTAAGAGAGAATTTCTTCAGCAGTATTCTCAAAACCAAATCTGTAGGTTCCCAGTTTCAATTACACTGCAGCTACATTTTTGTTTTGTTTTCAAATGTTGCATGCCATGTCGATTGCACTTTTCTACATAATTGATGTGTATGTGGGAAGAGAAGACCATAACTTCTAATCTCAAGAAAACGTTTATATACAGTACTTAATTCAACGCATAACTACCTCCTGCTTATAAAGCCTCTTGGTAGTGTGGAAAGTTCAGAAACTTCTGGAACGGTCTATCAACGAATCTTTCGAGCGGCCCGACCTTCGCTCCCGCCGGCTGCCGCGAAGAAACGTTCCTCGAATTCACACCGAAGGTGAAGCAGCATAGAAAAGGCTGCAAGCGCGAGGTCTACTAAAAATAGTTTCTCTTAATATACCATATTTTAGGATGTTTTAGGGGGAAATACTGCAGTAAATAACGTAATATCAAAATGCCTGTCTCAAAACGACTTAGTAGTCGATTCAAAAATCAATACTTTAATTATTTGCTGCTCTTGCTATTATAACTTATAGTAATTAGTTATTTAAAAAAGTTATACATAGTTAATTGGATGAAAAATTAAAATTAATATACAAGAAGTTCTTAGTTTACTCCTTGGCTGGTACGTCACATTGCAAGGTTGTAATGAGAAACTAAAATACGCATGAACAAGGTACATTTTTAAAACATTTAGTGTAGAATGCAAGGAGATTAATATTTGAAGATTTTACACGAAAAATCTGAATAATTTGTTGAAATTTTTTATTCTTTATAGACAATATACTATTGCATTGAGGATGAAGCAAAAAGTCCGAAAATTGCCAGAATTACCTTTCTAAAGCTATCGGTTTTTGTATCATTTGGAATTTCAATGGAAAAATCTTTTTTCTCCGTAAAATTAAGATGTTTCTGTGACTTTTCTCCAAGGTTCTCGATTTCCGTTGCCACCAGACCCCTCATCCGACCTTGCCATCTTTTTCAGTTAACTGCCTCGATCGCGAATGCCGAGTGAAGGCCATTTGCCCCCAAAGATTGCGAATATTCTGGACTCAAGCTATAATAAAATTTTGTTTAAGTAGAGAAGACTGCGGAGAGGATAATGGTAATGAAATGAAAAGATGGGTAGGGGAATAGGAAAGAGTTGAGAGGGAGCGGTGAATAGAAGTGGTGCGAGTCACGTCCCTCCACATAATATTACGAAAAGCGCTGAAATAAACGAATTAAATTTATCAAAGGAAGGTGTTATTCGTATTTCGTGTAAGTTTAGATGCCTCCAATGAAAGGCAAGTAGCTTTCATACTTTTGCGCCTCTCGAACCCCGTTCCCTTTCACGCACAACATTTACGCATATGAATGACCTTTCTTAATACACTTCCATTTGACCACCCTTTTAGAACACACTCACACGGTACACATCAACCCTATCACAATCGCATGGTTATGAAACAATTTAATCATGGCTAAGCACCCTTTAGGCTCCACGCATAACAAATTACATTTATTCTGACCATTGTAACACAAACCACGATCAAAAACATTACAAAGAATCTGAAGAGCGCAAGAAATTAACTATTTGGTAAAATTTAGCAAACAACTGATAGTTTCTAAGCCGATCTACATACAAATTCAAAATGAAACTGCAAAATTACCGCTTTGCAACTTTCGCTTCAATGGACAGTTGTAATGGCGCTCCGACAAGGTACTAGGATGTGAAATGACATAACTAAGAAAGTAACCAATCACGAATGATTGAAATTATTTATTCATTTAATTTTATTAGTTATATCTTTGGATTATTTAGATCTTCAATAATTTACTCAATTTTCAATTTATTACAACGCAACACCCTATAAAATCGTAAAGTACATGAAAAATCAGATAAACTTACCTTGCACGCATTCCGGAATTGATCTGCACTCATTCACCGTTCGCGACTCCTTGTCAACTGAAGGGATGCAAGCAGCCTGTCGGCTCATGGAAGCCGTTCTCGGCTCGTGATTGGCTACTGATATGAAGTATGAACCCATTTGGAGTTACGAGAAAGAAACATGACACAAAAGTTACATAAAATTTAAAATCTCTATTATTAGTGAATAAAACTTGACAGACCACACATTTTAGCATTATATATTTTAATCATAATATTATTATATATGTTTCAAAAAATTGTTCAAAAGTGAACCTACTTCTGGTAGCATATGGAACGTTCAAACGGGAATCTTGAGAAGAAAGTATTATCTTTTAAGAAAGTATTATCTTTATATCAATAAACATTTGCCCATCAGATTTTAAAGAAATACATATTACGAATTAAGAAAAAATGAAACCAAAACACTTGAATGTTTTAATATAAAATAATACATTAGTACCCAAAGTCAGCTTTCGGGAACACTTTTCTCTAGTAAGTAATTTTTTGAAGTCATTTTTACACACAGTTAGTATATTTCTTATATTTCTTTTTGTTCTTCCATGGTTTAATGTTTCTTTATACATTTCCTTTCGCGTTGTCATAGATCCACTGAAGATGGGAAAAGTTTTCCCAAAAGTTTACTTTGGGTACTCATGTTTTACTGAATTTTACAACATTGAGTAGTAATGTTTTGGTTATTTCTTAATTCATATCACGGAGTACCATAAGCTATCTGCTACCACCACTCAATTCACAAATAAGTGTGTCCAAATGTCAAAATAATGCAATAGCAATTTTAATTTTTAACACTTATGTTCCTGTACTATTAAAATACACAATTTATGGGATCAGTATCATTAAAATAACGAAAATATGTGGTTTTCTTTCCAGATGTTCATGTTATTTATTTTTGCCTCGGATGCTTTCTTCAATTTCTCCTTCAGTCTCAATCACTCAAAAACCAGTCATTTCACGCCCATAATACAAAAGTAACTATGAATCGGGCAAGTAATGGATCTTAATATATTGTCCCATACATGAATTTGAAGCTCTCTAGTGCAAATAAAATTTATAAAAAAGTGGCAATTTCTACAAATCTTTTGAAGTTTTTGTTATAAATGTTTTTGGTATCTCTTTGACACATGCATAAATCTTCAACATATTTGGACCAGTACTAATGAACATTACTTTGAACGTGACTACCAAGGGAGAATTCAAAACCATTTGAAATATTTTCTAAAAATTACATATGTGTGGTTTCTGAAAAGTCAAAGGTGAAGGAAAAATTTTCAAATCGACTTTGAAAAATCTTTTGTTCAATATTGCCTTTATTTAAAACATAAAATGTACGAGTGCATGGTCACATTTAAATATCTATTTTGAAAAAGAAATTTCAGTCAGAAGAAAAGTTTATATCTGTAATATATAGTTGTAGGAAGACGCAGAAAGAATTTTGAACTTTTGCAATTTTCGAAAATTCAGAGAATTCAACAAAAATATGATCTGCGACATTTTTATAAGCGTTCTTTGCTCTATCCGACCAAAAATATATTGCTCTGCGATCAACGCTAGCGGGTAACCAATAAATAAGATTTTTTCTAAAATTAATATTCCCAAATCGTTTTAGCTGATATTGCGGCCCAAGGAAATTTGCATTTTTTTCTTAAACAAATTGCCAATAAAAAGTACGCCCATAAAATGGCGCGAGTATGACTTTAATTGAATTCTCAGAATTTTCGAAAATTACAAAGTTTATTTTTCGAAATTTCAAAAAAATTATGCAGTTTCGCATTCGAAAACAATTTCGAATAGAATCACATCAAAATGACTTTTATGTCAGGTCATTGAATGCATTTAGCTCTATCCAATTAAAACGTTTAAAGAAGAAATTTGAAGCCGTTTTGGAAAAAATCTTCTTTTCAAAATTTCTCATATTTCTCTCAATAATCCACGAAAGCTATTATATTTTCAAAAATGTACTAGACATTAACTATTGATTTTATTGTGATGAACAAATTTAAATTAAGGAAAATATCTGTTTCCAACAATGTAGTTGTGCAAGGGGCTCCAAAAAATTGTATTTTTATTTAATTTTCGAAAATCCAGAGGTAATAATGAAATGGGACCTGTGTCTTTATAAATGTATTCTGTAAATAATCCACACTATTCAAACAAGAAATTTTAAAAAAACATTTGGAACCATTTTGAATATTTTTTTTAAAATGTCTCAGTGCCTTTATGGGAAGAGACCCTAAAATTCAAAGAATTTGTTTCACATTCGTAGGGTCTCGATATGCCACATTGATTGGGGAATATTCATTTTGAAAAAACTATGAAAGCTTTGTGCACTAGTGTTGCTCACAGCTAGCCCGACGGACGGATGAACTGCATAACACATGGACGGCCAGACACACTGACAGATGTTTCGAAAATTAATATTTTTTATTTTTTATTTCAGGGTCCCAAAAACCAATATTTTGTGTAAATTGATTTTCCACAACATAACAAACCTTTCTTTTAAAGTACAACGTATATGTCGGATACAAATATATACGTGTGTGTGTATATATATATATATATATATATATATATATATATATATATATATATATATATATATATATATATATATATACACGTGTATTTCCGCTAAAATCGTGAAATCGATTTTCCGTAGCATTACATAATTTTCTCTATACTACGTATATTACTCCGTACGTATGCGAGAAAGTAAAAAGATTTTCAGTTTCAACCGGAAGGTTATTTCCATCCCTACTGCGGCATCTTGTGCCGCGGGGCGTGTGGCGGCTGTTCCTCGGAAGGCCCTCCGAGGCTGCGGGTGATTAGGGGCTTTGCGGCGCGGCGCGTTTATGGCCTAGAGCAGGGGTGTCCAACTTGCAAGGCCTCAAGGGCCACAACTGAAATCTTTAACGGACCGTATTTTCATTACTCGGGCGATCCACACCTGACTTCCCCGTTTTGTTGATCTCGGCAGTTCGCCCGATTGCTCTGAAACGGGGAGGGGGTGGAGGGGTGGAACCATGCGTGATATCAGGCTGAACCATGCACAACGCACTGAAAGACATTGGAATTATTCTGAATTTCTGAATGTACTACAAAACAATCATAAATGTAAACAACTTTTGTTCTTACATTAAAGAGAGTGTTCATCTCGATAGTGTGCGTGCGCTAAGTGCACAATGTACTCGGCCGACATGAATGAAAGAGAAATGAAATCTTCACTTTCCACGAATAACATTTCACGGGCCACAGTAAACGTCACCACGGGCCGCCAGTTGGACAACCCTGTCTTAGAGCGGGAGCAGCGCCGTCCCTAGGGGTTCGAACACGCTCCACCAGGATCGGGGACCTCTGCCCCGGCACGTACACGAGCTTGTGGTCGCTTCATTCCTGTCTACTACGTGGTCTACTACGTGGCACTTAACGTCTTCTTTCATTTGTTTAAATGTTTAACGGATGAAACACTGTCATTAATTGAACACACACAATAATTGTGTTTTCTTAATTTATTTTTACATTTGTTTCAATAAGATTTTGAAATTATCTCGATCAGTTGTTTCTGTTCCGTTGCTCAGAAGAAAAAAATAACACTACAGACATCAGCGGTTGGCCAGTTATCCTTTATATTATTACATTTTAAAATGTTCCTGTGTGGTTGGTGATTCCGGGCGCGTCAACAGGTTAGGTCATTGTTCCCGTAAGTGTAGTGCATTTTTTCCTCGTCAGATGGCCGAGATCCCCCGCTGGATGGCTAGATCCGGCGCCGACCTACCGTCGGCTAGCGGGGTTTCCCCCTAACCAGGACTCTCCCACCAGCGGGGCACCGCCCCAGCCGGGATAAGCACTAAGCTCCCGACCGGTCTCCCGGAGTATGTGGTAATGTAGTGCATGTTAGTGTGAGTGTCTGTGTGTGTGTAAGGGGAGAGGATAGGACAAGGAAGAGGAAGGACGGATCGCGCGCGGTCAGTGGCCCGTTTGTTAGGGTACTGCTCCGGTATTCGCCTGGTGTTGATCGGAGAAACCACGGAAAACTACCGATCAGAGCAGCCGGCCGCTAGAATTCTCCTCCAGACAGCGAGTGAATTCGACCCAGCTGACAAGGTAGTGTCGAAAATCCTGCCGCCGTCAGGACTCGAACCTAGGATCTCCCGGGCAGAGGCGTTGCAGTGACATCAGTTCATGCACGGAGCTACCGCTTCCAGTTTCAGTAAACGTTACTAATTTAAGGACATTAAACAGCGAATGTTTGTTAATATCGAAAAGAATGTTTGTTAATATCGAAAGAACATATGTAGCTGATTCCAGATGTTTGCGTCTACTGATTGTCAAACGCGGTGTACAGTCAGTTCTGCTAGTTGAATCACTATGCCGTGCAGGACACACAGAGGCATCCGCAGTAGATGAGCAATCGTGCCTGTGTAGAGGGGCGAGCGCTCTTGGACCGCGTGGCGGCATCGGTTAGCTTGCGCCGACACGCTGTGCGTGCGTTTTATTCCTCTCACAGCCGCGCACGACGAGGGATGAGGGAGGGGGGAGTGGTAGGGGGAGGGGTGGCATAGCGCGCGCCAGCGGACGGCGACGCGTGCCAGCGGCCCAGCCTCGCACCCCGCCACTCCCTGCTGCCTCACGCCGCAGGTATCCCGAACACGCTGGCCGGGAGAGATGGCTCCGGGCATCAACTGATGTTACTGCGGTCTCTCGGACCGGGAGGTCCCAGGGCTCGAGCCGCGACGGTGGCAAGGTTTTCGACAAAAGCTAGATAGGTCGAATTCAGTCGCTGTCTGGAGGAGAATTCTAGCTGCTCTGATCGGTAGTTTTCCGTGGTTTCTTCTATCAAATCAGTAGTCCGGGAGAAGGGTCGGTATCTTAGAGCTTGTCCTGGCTGGGGCGTTGCCTCGCTGGTGGGAGAGTCCTCATTAGAGGGCACCCCGCTAGCCGACGGTAGGTCGGCGCCGGATCTCGCCATCCATCGGGGGAAGATCACCGCCATCTACCGAGGAAAAGCATGCACTACACTTACGGAACTAATGATCAAATCTGTTGACGCGCCCGGAATCACTAACCAACCAATCGATCAAATCCGGCGAATAGCGGAGCAGTACCCTAACAAACGGACAACGGACCGCGCACAATCTTTCCTTCCCATTTCTTTTCCTCTCCTACCCCTCACTTACGCTTACACTAACATGCACTACACTATCACATGCCGGGAGATCGGTCGGGAGGTTAGAGCTTGTTCCGGTTGGTGCGGTGCCCCGCTGGTGGGAGATACCTGGGTAGGAAAACCCCCGCTAGGCTACGGTACGTCGGCGAAGGATCTCACCATCCAACGAAGAAAGAACACCGCCATCTCCCGAGAAAAAATGCACCATACTTACGGGACTAATGACCCTAGTAGTTGACGCGCCCGGAATCAGTAAGAATCAATCAACTGTACACGCTGCAGTTGTGCAGCCACTATCTCGCCGTCATGTCGTTCCCGCTCTACTCTCTTCCCCTTCTCCTAATCCTGATTTCCTCCCTTCTGTCTCGTCTGTCATCCTAACCCCTACCGATTGAACTTAGCTCATAGGCAACATTGTCACTGTGTCTGCAGCGACTCTGATCAAGAGGTCCCAGGGTTCGCGTCCCGGCGTTGGCGAATTTTCAATAATAACGACAGAGCTAGGTCAAATTTTGTCGTTATCTGGAGTAGAATTCTAACGGTCGGTTGCTCTGATCAGTAGTTTTCCGTAGTTTCTCTCATCAATGTAATCAATGTCTGAGGAGTACCCTAACGGGCATGGACCACGCGCGATCTTTCCTTCCTCTTCGTTGTTCTGTTATCACCTCTTACTTGCACACACATTTTGCACACTACCACACATTTCGGAAGACCAGTCGGGAACTAACAATATGAGCTTGTAGCTGGGGCGGTGCCCCACTGGGGAAGATACCTGAATGGAGAAATCTCCCGCAAGACGACGGGTAGGTCGGCGCCGGATCTCACCATTCAGAGAGGGAAGAACTCCGCCACCTCCCGCCTCATCCACCAGCCTCGATTTTATTCTTTGCCTGTTCCCAAGATTCTGCTTCCCTTTCCCTTCATCCCCTTACCTCTTCCTTCGTTCTCGACACCCTGACTTCGCCCCTTTGACTTCTCTATCACCTGCCTCTGACTGTTCCTTCGAAAAATGAATGATTATCATACTTCGGACCCAAAATGCCTTTAGTTATACGATTGCAGGATTATACTATGGTTTTTATAACATGACGCGTTGGGACCATTGTACTAGTAACAAGCTCTCGCTTGCAGTGCCACCTACCGTCTGCTACTGCCTCTGATCTATTCTCCGTTTCAGCTCATAACTTTCTGTTAGGTAAAACCTTCCTCTCTGCTTACTACAATATACTCTATACAATATATACTCACTACAATATGTTCTCAAACAACTGAGAATCGTCGATCACCGCATCACTCTATGAAATAAATGTGTTTTTGCTCAGGCATATGGGCAGGAGCGCCAACTGTTAATACCTCAATGTGTAAGTTCGGTGAGTGTAGTAGAACTTAGTTATGGACATCGATAACAAAACTATCTTACCAAACATCGATATTCAAAATTAAAGCCTTTTCTCCATACTACAGGGTCCATGGTGCTATCTGCGTCTACTTTTCGCGTTTTACTTCGGCGCGGTTACCTCTGAGAAATTCTACTTTCTCTTCCTTTTCTATCTTTACTTGCACATCTTTCTCTACTTTTTGCTCTTCATTCTTTTCCACGTCTTCCTGTACCACTACCTCTATTTCGAGATCTACATCTATCTTTACCTCCATCCCTGTCTCTGCGTCATCTTCTTATATCTCTACTTTCACTTTTCCTCTATTTCAACTTTCACTAAACTAGTTTCAAACAACTAGACTAAAGAGGTATATTTCTTTACTCTAAGAGGTATAATTCTTTACTCTATGCCTCCGCCTCTATATCTGCCTCTTGTGCCCTACCGCTATCTCCCCTGTCATTTGCCGATCATTCACCACTTACAAACACGTGCCCCAACGTCTGTGCCAAAGCACGCAACTCATTCCTGTACTCATCCCTCCGTCCACCTCTATAACCACTGCCACCTCACGCGCTCACGCGCCAGCTTTCCTGTTCGCGCTGGACCTCACCTCCGCTGCCGGCACGTCGCTCCGGGGCCCACGCCCGCAGGTCACCGCCCCTCACGCCCCCGCATCCCCCGCGCCGGCCGCTGCAGCTGCGCCTCGCACCCTTGCACCACTGACTGTCTGCCGCTACGTCTCACACCTCACCCGCTACCACTGCTATTGTCTGTCACTCCAACACTTCTGTTACCACTCCCTCTAACACTGTTATTGCCTCTCACACAAGCACTTCTATTATCACTCCCTCTAACACTGCCATTGCCTCTCACACAAGCACTTCTACTATCTCTCCCTCTAACATTACAAGTCTTTCACACTATCACTACCACTGCCTCTATCTCTACTTCTTTCTCCATAGCTGCCTCTATCTCTATCTTTACTGGTAACTTTTTCTCTCTCTCTCTACCTTTATTTCCATCTTTACCTCCAAATTAATTTCCTCTTCTCTCGCTACATGTGCTTCTACCTTTATTCACATTCCTCCAAATTTTCTTCTATCCCTACATGACCTTTATCATTGCATCTGACTCTACCTCTATCTCTGTCTCTAACTTTTTCTATATTTCTACCTGTTCTTCAAAATCCTCTTCTCTCGGACTTCGTTCTCTATCTCTACTTCTACCTCCGCTACCTTTTCTATCTCTACTAGCACATGTTTCTCAACTTCTTCCTCATCATTCTTTTTCATCTCTTCCGGTACCTTTACCTTTATTTCGAACTCAACCTCTACCTTTACTTCTCCTCTATCTCTACCTTTACCTCTATATCTCTTTACCTCTATATCTGCCTGTTGTACCCTACTTCTATCTCTCATGACACTACATCCTCCTCTGTCTCTACTTTTACCTCTAATCCTGCCTCTGTCTCGACCTTTTCATACCTCCACCTCTACCACTACCTCTACCACTACCTCTACCACCCACACACATCGATTTCTCTCTCTATCTTCATCTCTACCTCTCTTACCACGTTTTCCTCTGTCTCTAACTTTAGCTCTACCTCCACCGGCACCTTTACATCGACTTGTGCCTGTACTTCCACGCCCTCCTCCGTCCCCATCTGCGCCTCTGCAACCTTCATGGCCTCCGCCGTCGTCGAACAATGGCCGTGCGGGATGCGAATTATTCTGTCAACCGCAACGCGTGCCCTCTCGTCTCGCTCGCCGCCTCCCCCTCCTCGACTTAGTGTGTGGGCTACTGCGCCTCTGGATCGGGGGAAGGACGAGAATCGAGACTATCGAGTTAAGTGTTTTTAATTAATTATCGAATGAAGTGCTTATGATTTTCTGAGATTTGACACAGAATTACCTCTCGTAAATATATTAATATTTTTAGTTGCATATTTTGGTTTACAAATAGACACAAAATTAACATGAAAACAACATTTCTTCAATATTTTAATAACACTCATATCAAAATCTTTAAATTATACCCGTTCATAAATAGAAAATCAAACCTCGCAACTGATTCAGGTATCTTAATTTATAAATATAGCATTCGTCTCAAAATAATATTTACTTATTCTATGTGGGGTGGCACTGTAAAAGACACATAATAGCAAGTTAGAAGTTATTCAAAATAAATTTCTACGTCAAATATTAAAAACTCCTAGGTTTATTCCTAATGATCAAATTTTAAAAGAGCGGGCTGTGGATTGAATAAGTACGTGATTTTCAAAATTATCTAATCGTTATTATTCTTCTCTTCTGTCTTGTTCGGCAACTAATACATTTAAATTAGGCAAATCATGTAATAATTCTACCCGCATTAAGACTCGATATTCAGAATCTCTTTGAATCACCTTAATTAACAGTTTAAAATTCAAACTGAAACAAAGTATTGCTAAATGTTAATAAGTTATTATGTAGGATCCTTCCTCGGTAACCTTAGAAATTATAAATCAATGTTCGTTTGTTTGTTCTTGTTTATTGAATAATATTTATTACTTATTGAATTATATTTATTATCTGCGGATTCGGTGGTATAACGGTCAGCGTACCGGACTGTTGTACTCGAGTTTGCAGTTTCAAACCCGATCGAAGCGAAAAAATCCTTTGTACGCCTTCCTTCGGAGGGGAAGTAAAGCCGGCTGTTCGATATAGTAGATTTACTGCATGTAAAAGATCCTCAAGCTTAAAAGAAGCCTCTGAGCAAAATTGAGATCCGCCTGTTTCGTCGCCCAAGATAATACCTCCTACAAGACGTGGATAGAAACTCCCATGGAATATTTTTCATGTTTCATTTCAATCAGTCCTTATCCTGTAAGGCTAATGAAACGAGGGATATTTACAAATTCTGGAATAATACAGTCACGATTCATTGTGTTAAACTGTGTTACACACAGAATTAAAGCTATTTGGGAAAATGTAATTGAAATGTTTTATATTAACCCCTATCTGTACATGAACACTCTATTGGACTATAGCAGGAAATCCATTAATCCATCTTAATTTAAAAACGTAATGCATCACATACAATTAAAATCTCTGAATTTTTTTAATGATAGGAATATGCGTTTTATACTATTGCAGGACATTGTGTTAATTTACACTCACTAAACTTTGCATTTAAAAACTCTACAACGTAAAAAAAACATGTCATTTTTCCTTTGCCAACTATACGCACTCGGACACCTTTGCACGCGTTAGCTCAAAACCTTCTTCAGGAAGGTCTTTACACAACCAAGCGACGAAATGAACAAATGACGGCAGATACGCATTCGTTTCATTAATTTCATAATTTTATAAAACTTTTTTGTTCATATAGTAAAACTTGTTAAAATAATAGCATGCATTAACACAGAAGACCTACTACCCTTCATTTAAAGCAAAAATCGAAAAATGTAGTTGAGTAGAAAGGTAGCATTTCATTCTAAACGAAAACCCTTATTGTTCTAAATAAAAAGATTTGAGATGTAGTTAGTTATGAGTTTCATCTGGAAAGAAGTCTCACTGATTAAATGTTACCCCATGAGGTGAATGTGATAATATTTGCATAATTGTGGTAATTTGTATCGACGCCGATTGCGTCAGTGGTGGTTTTTCACGAGAAGAGCATTTTACGCGGAGCGTCCTTTTTTACTTACTCGAATGTTCCATTTATAAACCCGTTAACATACCACAAAATGTGCACTTCGGGCTATACACTGAGGTTTAATGAATTTTTGCTGTTTCTATGAAACCTAACGAAATTCTAATTTTATGCCTTAAATACGGAAGCGAAAAATAATGCAGTTAAAAAATAAATTATTGAATACCTAAACTCTCTCGGAAGGACAGTAAAACAGTTCTCTGTGAACAGTAACTTGTTATTAATAATGAAATTTCAAATAATTGAGTTTGGTATGTGCTTATTAAGCAAAATACACATAATGATTTTTTATGTTCTTCTACCCAATGCGTATTAATGTCAAACTTGTCAAATTGCGATAACATTGTAAGAACAACAATGTAGGTATAACGAAAGGCAAGAAGCTGTACACGGAGAGCTAATATGCCGGAAACTCATTAAAGTTTTACTGGCAAAACGTTTATCAAACAGGAACATTCATGCACTTTATTACCTATTGAATACAGGGAAACAGTTGAGGTGCCTCGAGGTGTTTGTTTAAAAAATTACACACTTGTCTTTCAACGAACCTACTAAAAAATTGATTAATAATTAGGAAATCATGACCGCAGCGATTCTAATGATACTTTCCGTGCTTTAGCGCGTTATTAAGGTGTCGTATTAAGGGTTTAGGACACCTTATTAATTTTAACGCGGCCGCGAGCTGTGCTGCGATAGCGGTCGAATCGGCAGTAAATGTGAGAGGCGGTTTAAATAAAACGCCGTTTATATTACCCGCCTGGACGGGTGAGTGGGCGGGCGAGTGGGAGACTGGGTGAGGGGCGGTTGAGCGGGCGAGGGAACGGGTGAGTGGGAGGGTGAGCGGGCAGGTGAGCGGGAAAGTGAGCGAGCGGGTGAGCGGACGGGTGATCGGGCAGGAGAGAGGGCGGGAGATCGGGCGCGTGGGCTGAGGTTGAGCGGGTGGGTGAGCGGACGAGAGGGTCGGTTGGAGAGTGAATGAGCGAGCGGGACAGTGTGTGAGAAAGTGGGTAGGAGAATGGGTAAGCTGAGAGCGGCTGAGCGAGAGGGAGAATCGTCGGAAAGAGGGTGAGCGAGTACGTGAGCGGGCGGGTGAGCAGGTGGGTGAGCGGGCAGGTGAGCGGCATGAGGGCAGGGGAAGAGTGGGTGGGCGGACGAGAGAGCGGATGGGAGAGCGGCTGAGAGCGAGGGGGAATGGGTGAGAGAGCGGGTGAGCGGGCGGGTGAGCGGGTGGGTGATCGGGCGGGTGAGCGGGCGGGTGAGCGGGCGGGTGAGCGGGCGGTGAGCGGGTGGGCGGACGGGTGAGCGGGCGGGTGAGCGGGCGGGTGAGCGGGCGGGTGAGCGGGCGGGTGAGCGGGCGGGTGAGGCGGGCGGGGAGGGGTGAATGGGCGAGAGAGCTGGTGGGAGAGCCGGTGAACGGGGAGGAGGACGGGCGTGAGGGACGGCGGCAGCATGGCTGAGCGTTTGGGAGGTGGGCGGGTGAGCGGACTAGTGGACGGTGTGTTTTGGGGCGCGTTTTATGTACATAATAACATGCGTGTTCCCCTCGCGCGCGTACGGAATGCGGGTAAACAGAGTAATGCATAATTCATGGAGATGCTCGTCGCGCCTGAGGCGATCGTGCGATCGCTTCGGTTGCCACAGAGGACCCGGGAGCTCTTCCAATATACTGCTTCTGCTGGTGGTGGTAGTGTGGGCGATGGTGGTGTCGGTAGGGATGGTGATTGATGGTAGTGGTGACGCTGTTGATGATGGTGCTGTTGTGGATTCTGGTGGTGGTGTACTGGTTTTGGTGTCGCTAGTTATGGTGTTGGTGATGTTAGTGGTTCTGATTGTTTCGTTGGTGCTGCTGGTGCTAATGGAAGTACTGCTACGGATTTTGGTGGTGGTTTTCGTGGTGTTGTTATTGCTGATGATGATGCTAGTTGTGGTCTTGGTAGTGTTAGTAGTTCTGGTAGTTGTGGTGGTGCTGATGGTAGTGCTGCTGCTGCTATTGCGGATGGGTTTGGTGGTGTTGCTGTAACTACTGGTAATTATGCTAGTTATGCCGGTTATGGTGGTGATGATAGAGTTAGCCATCGAAGTTGTGATTCTGTCCCCAGTATCATTGTGCCGACTCTGAAGGCAATTAGGATTGGTTACGATTGCTGAGTTCCCATTCGTTTAGTGGACTGGGTAAAATTATAGTCTGTTAGTGAGTAATTTGTCATTGAATAATTTAATGATTGTGTGTGTGTAATATCAAAATCTAAACAACAAAATTTGAAAATGATACGAACTATAAGAGCATTATAAATTGTTCGGATTGGTAGGAACTCTCTTTGCAACTCAAGCAGTGAAATCCTATTTGTTTTAAATACTGCAATTACACATTTTCTGTAGTTGACTTTATTTTCTTTCTGAACCAGATAGATCCTAAATATCTGAATTGTATATCTCAGAGATGGATAACCTGGATATCTACGGAATGATTTATCGTAGTTGGCTGAAGGCAGGAACTTGTTGAGATATTTATGATTTAGAGTAAAGTAAAATGTCTGGAAGTAGACGATTTTCTAGTTAGATATCGGCGGTGTTAAATCTGATGATCATATGATAAAAAATGATCTATGATTCGAGGTGGAGCATATTGTCAAATAGAAATTATAACTAGATAAAATCGTCTTTATACATTTTCTTCTCAAAAGTAATTTATTTTCATGACTATGCTTATTCATTTCGCTTCACAATTACAGTTGCGACTCTGCGTCAACACAGCAAATTGAGAACCCTCAACCTAAAAAACAGGTTTACAAGTGCCACCATGTTCTTTGTACGTCATGAAAGGCCCATTGAGTCGCCAATGAGTATCAATAAAGCGTTCCAAAAGCCTGACTTCACTTCCTCCTCTTGTGTACGGTCCTCGCCTTTACCTTCTGCCTGGGGGATGTAAGTAACCTTAAAAAGCAGAGTGCCTCAGGGTTACCTTCCGTTGTTTTCTTTCTTATCCTCATGTTCTTTTCAGACACATACGGTAGATATGTGTGCGCAGAGGGAGGACCAGGGGGTCTATTGCCTTTCTGAAAATATTGATTGATTGATTTTTTCGTGTTTCCGGGCGCGTCAACTGCTTTGGTCATTAGCCCCGTTAGTGTAGTACATGTTTTTTTCTCGGGAGATGGCGGTGATCTTTCCCCGCTGGATGACGAGATCCGGCGCCGAACTACCGTCGGCTAGTGGAGTTTCCCCTTAACCAGGACTCTCCCACCACCGGGGCACCGCCCTAGCCGGGACAAGCTCTAAGCTCCCGACCGGTCTCCCGGAGTATGTGGTAATGTAGTGCATGTTAGTGTGAGTGTGTGTGTGTGTGTAAGGGAAGAGGATAGGACAAGGAAGAGGAAGGACGGATCGCGCGCGGTCAGTGGCCCGTTTGTTAGGGTACAGCTCCGGTATTCACCTGGTGTTGATCGGAGAAACCACGGAAAACTACCGATCAGTGCAGCCGGCCGCTAGAATTCTCCTCCAGACAGCGACTGAATTCGACCTAGCTGAAAATCTAGTGTCGAAAATCCTGCCGCCGTCAGGACTCGAACCAAGGACCTCCCGGTCAGTGGCGCTGTAGTGCTGAAACTATTGTTAGGGCTCCCTTAGCATTACGAAATTAAACATTTTATTTTCGTGAATATGTTCAATCCCTGAATTTCCATTTTAACACGACAATTGTTGTACGGCATTAGGGAAGAGGCTTTTGGGGCAATCTGGCTACCCTATTGATTCAATTTTAAATCAAAAGTATTTATTAATTTATCATTAAAGTAATGCTCTCGTATTTTATTTATTTACTTGTAAAATATGTTACACGCAAATAAGAAAGGTTTAATGGAAAAAGAATCGAGAAGTGTTTTTGGCTTCCTCTTATGTTTTAGGCTGCACACAACCTTTTCATAATTTTCATTGCCGCAATTGGAAAGAGAACAGAAGATGTCTCTATTATTTTCTAACTTGCTTCTTATTTCCGACCATCGTCGCTGAATATAGTGATGTCTTCATTTATTTTTATTTTTCTGCCACCTACGTTCTGTGTTCATTGTAACTGTTACTTCTGTCACAAACATAAAGTCTACATTCAACAGCTCTCTCAAGTCGTTATTTGTCATCAGTGAACTGAAACTCTTTTCTTTCCTCTTCTTCTTTTCTCGCACTCCACAAACTCATATTTCTTTTATCCAATACAATATGTCCTGTAGGCCTACTTGTATTTCTCTCTGCGGACTGACCCACTGTCGAAGGCCTTTTGCTGTCGCCCGCGTGTCCACAAATCGCTTCCGATACTCCATGTGGCAGCTGGGTACTTGGCCTGCAGCCAAGAGGCTGCGAAATGAAAACAATTCCTAAGCTCATAAAGCGGAGATGATATTGCTACTGTAGAAACGATTAGGTGTAAGGAGCATTTTTATGACACAACCTCTCCCGTCCGCTCCCGAGACTTTGGTCGGAGGCGTGGCTAGAGCTTCAGCCGTCTTGAAGTTTGCCGCCCTTCCCTAAAACGAAGAAAAAGAAATTCTAAGGTGCCCGCAGGTGCTTGGATCTCCGCGCCACCCAGCTCTTCCCAGACGCTTGCCATCGCGCCGTCGCCGACTCGTCCGCAGCGGGCCGGGAGTCTGTTTCAGCTGTGCGTATTAACATTTAAGCGAAGCCAAGTCGCGGTTAGCGTTTGCTCACTGGCAATTATGTCGCCAGCTCTCCGAAACTCCACCGACGCGCGTTCTCCCCTCCGCTCCCCTCTCCAGGCGACGTCTTCCCCCGCCCCTACCTCTCCCCGCGCAGCTCCAGCTCCCTCGTCGCCACCCTCTGCTCCCTTCGGACCCCTCTCTCCTTCACCGATTTCCCCTCCGCTCCTCGTTGCACTCTTTTTCTCTCGCTCTTCCCCCTCAATTTCAGCTTCTCGCTCAGTAAACAGAATCACTCTCTCCCTCTCGTCCTTTCCCCCATACCCTCTCCTTTCCTTCCACCGCCCGCGTCCCGCCCTCCCTGTTTCAGCGTTGTATCCCCCGTTTGCCTCCCGTCTGCTTCCCCGCGCCCATTCCGCTGTCGCCCCGCCGTGCCCCGCTACGCCCCGCCCCGCCCTGGGCTGCTGGGGCTCCGATGAGGCCGCGAGGGGCGAACACAGAAATTCAATATCCCCCCTCCTCGCCCGCGCCCCGCCCCGCTCCGCTCCACTCTCCGAGGCTCTCGTGCGGTGCCGCAGGCGCTCACGGCCGCTCGTTCTCTCTGGCGCGCACGCTCTCTCTCTCTCGCTCTCTCTCGCTCTCGCTCATCCTCTCTCTTTCTCTGTCACTCTCTTGCACGCGCGGAGCGCTCTCTGTCGGCGGACGTCGGCGCCGGCCCAGTGGGCCGCACCAACTCAGCCAATTAAAGAAACAGATGACAACTGACTCATGAGTAAAGGCCAGATTTCAATGAAATGCCTATTTTTTCCGGTAGTCAAAAAGTATGTTCATTTGGTATCTCCAAGAAATACTTAATTTCCAGTTATTTAAACATGATTTTATGACATACATCTTGCGTAGTCTTTCTGTTTTCTTAATAAATATATTTCTACCAAATGTAAATGATTCTGCATATTTTGCTTGAACATTTATATCGTTTTTCATGAATTTACCCAATATATTTTAATATTTAAAAAAAATTCTAACGTGTGTTTCTACATTCGCAGTTCATTGCAGCAAATATCAATTTCAGGTATTTGAATTAATGATTATATTTAAAAGCGAATCACGATAGTTAAAAGTATTTCGTGCCAACGAGACCAGTTTCAAAATCGGTATCGCTGATGTACACAAATTTAACCACAAGTCACAGGAGAGGTTTGCCCTGCGAATGTGTACAAAACAGATCGTGCAAAATAAACGAACCTCTCTTCGCATTTTATAATGATGGTTACTCAGTAGGTTCCCGAATTGTGTTCAAAAGTGGTTCTATTGCTAATTGTTCAATACATTTATTGGCAGATATTCCATTGTGGAAATTAATTTTACTAACACTTTTAAAAGACACTGAGCAGTATCGTTAGTGTAAATTACCTTATGAATGTACTGTGCGAAAACGTTATGAGGCACAGTTTTAGGGCGGGTAAGTAGGGTATATTTTATTCTACATTCTCAAAGTTTTTACTGCATTAAAGCATTCATATTTCAAAGATTATTGATGTATATAAATCCTGTACCTACTCATGAGGTAACAGAATGTCAGAAAGATCTTGATTGTCAAGTAAAAAACATTCCATTTTTAAAAGGCGTTTTTTACTTAGTACGATATAAACACGATTATCTCCTGTATCTGCCAAATTACCGTCTTCCTTGCTTAATCACGACTCTAAAGAAAACGAAGAACGTGAACAGACTACCGGAGAACCTACGTAAACCATCACTCTTTCTGAAGAAACCACCCTTTCAAGTGCATGATCTAAATTCTGCTTTTCTTTGTTTTATAAGAGTTACTTAACAAAGCAAAACACAATCTTTCAAAGAATTTAGGCATTAATTTCAATTAAGGCATTTAGGCATTAGGCTTTCAATTCAAAATATATGATAATATACAATTGCGTTCGGTACTAACTTCAAATTGGTTTATACGCCCATTATAAAATATGTAAATATTCTAAGTAGTACAATATTCTCCTAAAATATTGTACTACTTAGCTCTTTAAAGTTGGATTCACTCTTTAGTCTCAATTAAGAATTGAAATATTTCGAGAAGAAAAAAATAAGATGGATTGGGTAAAATCGTTTTAGTTTTTTAGGGTTTTCTGGAATCGATTCAATGTTTTTCATTATTTTTTTATTTTTTCAAAAATCTCTAAATATATATTTTATTTTGCGAGGAGTAATGGTTGAGACCCAAGCCCGATAGGCCGAGTGAATCAATCTCACGAGCAAAATATAAATAAATAATAAAAATTAAATAATTTTTCCGCGTGTGACGTACACTATTTTTAGACAGTCTCACTAACTTTCATTTTATTTTTATTCAACCATACAAATCAATTAATGATGCATTAATCCTAGATTACGAAGGCGTTGTATGTCTGACGATGCAACTAATGCCGAAAGCTTCTCCACCCCTTCCCCTCACTCACCGTTTCTGAAACTCTAGGTACCTTCATTGTGTGACTAGTCAGTGAAATATACACGTAGCCTTGTGCGCGTGCCTATTTCCGGTGTACGCCATTTCCGGTGTGCGCCAACACGCGTCGTCCAGTAGACTATGCCTTTGTAATTATGTCAGTTTTTTGACGCTGTATTCCCTAATATTGTGAATAATGAGTACGAAAGTGAATAATGAATACCTTGTCTTGTAGCATTAAATTTTTGTTCTGAACATGTAGCAATCATAATGGGACAATGTCGATTATAATAAAGGTCGCATGACGAGGTACTACTGCGGACGCTTCTCAAAAGCTATGAGTGGCCAAGCAAGTGTAGTCAAGAGTGAGAGTCAAGATATTTATCTGCATCTATAAAAACGTTTAAACTGAATTTTGTAACTTTTTGATTGATTGATTTATTCATGTTTCCGGGCGCGTCAACTGCTGTGGTCATTAGTCCCGTTAGTGTAGTGCATGTTTTTTTCTCGGGAGATGGCGGTGATCTTCCCCCGCTGGGTTGCGAGATCAGGCGCAGACCTACCGTCGGCTAGTGGGGTTTCCCCCTAACCAGGACTCTCCCACCAGCGGGCCACCGCCCCAGCCGGAACAATCTCTAAGCTCCCGACCGGGCTCCCGGGATATGTGGTAGTGTAGTGCATGTTAGTGTAAGTGTGCGTGTGTGTAAGGGGAGAGGATAGGACAAGGAATGGGAAGGACAGAACGCGCGCGGTCCGTGGCCCGTTTGATAGGATACCGCTCCGGCATTCGACTGGTGTTGATCGGAGAAACCACGGAAAACTACCGATCAGAGCAGCCGACCGCTAGAATTCTCCTCCAGACAGCGACTGAATTCGACCTAGCTGAAAAGCTAGTGTCGAAAATCCTGCCGCCGTCAGGACTCGAACCTAGGACCTGCCGGTCAGAGGCGCTGCAGTGACATCAGTTGATGCACTGAGCTACCGCTCCCGGTTTTTGTAACTTCATATCTCACATGTTCAATTCATTCCATTCAGTGTTTCATTGTAAAAATGCGTTCTTCTTTATTTATATCCAAAGTAGTTAGTCAGACTACGACTTTGAAATAACGCTTGGTACAGGTCGCTGTTGTAATCTATGGTAAAGGTTAGTAGTATTATACGCGCTCGTTTTCTTGAGCTCCGGCATACCTACCCTCACTCCGTTACTAACATTAGTTGAATTCAGAATAAATGATAGCAACAAGGTTGGTTGACAAATTCTGATAACCAGAAACGTTTGCTCCCGGGTAATAGAAAATATTTTGCATCAAAAAACCAGCTACAGATTTCATATAATAGTCCTGTCAACGAAATAATCAACACCCCACTCACCTTGCATCTAGCGAAATGAGAGCTCAAGAAAACGTGCGAGGATAATAGCTGTTGTGGTCAGACGAAATTATCTCTTTGTTGCATTCACAAATTTATCGAAACACTTGATCATCGTATCACTTTTAGCAATAGTGCTAAAAATTGAACTTTTAGCACGCAATGCATGCTTTAAAAAAACATTTCAGATAGTTCTGTTTCAGGCTTTTCTTCATTATAAAATTCTTGCATTTTTAAATTGTTAAATTTTTATCTTAAAATCTATTGAGGTGTCTTTATTATCACAACGGAAGTGTATCCAGGTCTGCACTATTTCTCGCTGGTGGTAGGAAAATGTTCAAAGCTGGCTGGTCAACAACTAGAGTTTTGGAGCTTGTTTCTTGTGGGTTATTTTCAGAAAAAGATCATAATCGAAGAAGAAAGTACTGCTGCTAACAAAACTGTGTATCAGCGAATAAAAACTACCAGAGATTGTTCACAATTTGTTAGGTGTTTGCCAGTCACAGATGACGGAAATCTGCCCATGACAATTCTTCGAACTGGTTTCTGCCAAGCGCTCACTCTCAGCAAAAGCATGTCCGTAGCATAATTTGTTTTTATCTCAAAATCGAAATAAATGAACTCTTCCATCCCGCATTCAAGGCGACTTCGTAATTTTTTTTCTACTTGATATAATTGTGTTTTTATAGTCGTTGAATGTTTTAGAAAACATTTTTTTTCTTTCTCTAAGTTTTCTGCTCGTAGAGAAAATATTTGTAAGTGCCTTTCGTTTTTCTCGACTTTGAAAATGTTGCTTTATTTCTCTGTAAGTAGTATGATGTTTGTATTATTATGTTATTATTGTTTATATTTTGAAAATTGCTACAAAAATAACCGCATTAGCAAGTAATTGTCAATGGTACATTTTTCTAACAAAGAGAAATATTCCACTTTCTAATTTATAAGAGCGGACAGGTCGTCCTGGAAGGTACCGTGTGCTTGTGGGAACTTAACCCATCGCTTTCGAGTGTAGACATACCTCATGTTAGAGAATGCGACTGTCTCATATGAATAAACTCTCGATGATAAATCTGGGAACATAGGTTGAAGTCCCAATCACCGAAAAAGCGACAGTGGCTAATTACAAATTGAAAGAAGCAGAGATTCACGGAATTTAAACCAAATTTACCTGAAGACAGGCACTAAACGCTAACCTTAAATGTGTGAAGGTACGCCCTGAACATAACCTGAATAGCCCACTTAACTGCGCAGGCAAGTTTTCCTTACTTCAGTTGTGAAATCGTCTCCCGCAAGGCTTGGTGGTTGTCTGCTTTTGACACGAGATTATCTACAGCACGGTACAAACACTTAAATCAGCACTATCACACAGTATCCCAGGGAAGCCAAGTTGTACGAAGGTAATCGATGTTCGTAAAACATGCGATACAAGAAGACCCCCACGCCTCCCACGCCCCCCCACGCCCCCCCACGCCCCCTACGCCCCCCCATGTCCCCAGGCCCCCACGCTCACCACGCCCCCACGCCCCCCACACGCTCCCCCACGCCCCCCACGTATTCTTCAACTACTCCTAATGCTCATACCAGGAGAGATAGCTCAGTGCATTAGTCTGAGGCACTACACTGCCTCTAACCGGGAGGACTACACTTACGGGACTAACATCTTTTTTTCCTTCTCAAGCCCCCGTCCACCTGACGCTCGGCCGCACCCGGCCCACTGCGGACGTGAGCACCGCTGGCCGCGAGCTGTCGCGCGCAGCCGCCGATAGGGAGCGCCTCGGCCGCCTCCGCGGCGCTGCCTCTGACGGATGGCAGGCGGGCGGCGGCCCAGCCAGATTTTATCGCCCGAATTTATTGTCTACTCCGTCGGCCGGCCGACCGGGCGCGGTAGCACGCTGGTCCTGCTGCCACAGCTGCCTTCACCGCCTCCGACGCCACTCTCGCCCCTGACGCCTTGGCATCACCTGACAACCGCTGCAACCCCCACATACCGATGTCCCAATGCCCCGACAACCCCCACATACCGATGTCCCAATGTCCCGACAACCCCCCGATGCCCACGACGCCCCCGACGCCCCCGACGCCCCCGACGCCCCCGACGCCCCCGACGCCCCCGACGCCCCCGACGCCCCCGACGCCCCCGACGCCCCCACGCCCCCACGCCCCCACGCCCCCACGCCCCCACGCCCCCACCCACCCACGCCACCACGTCCTCAGGCCCCACGCCTCCCCTCCCACTCCCCCATGACCCCCACGCTCCCCACGCCCCACCACGCCCCCCATGCCCCATCACGCCCCCTCACGCCCCCCACGTCCCCCACGTCCCCCACGACCCCCACTCCCCACGACCCCCCCGGCACTACAGTCCCTCTAACTGGGAGGACTACACTTACGGGACTAATGATCTCTGTAGTTGACGCGCTCAGAATAACTAACAACCTACCCTAATGCTCATAAAACCTCCACCGCCCAGCTTATCACCATTACTCTCTCCCCGTCGCCGCTCCGCCAGATTGAACTGAAAACGAGATTCTCCTTCTCGAGCGCAAGCAACATTCCAACAAGCAGTGGTCGTATGAAAGTTTTGATTTTAGCATTTCATTCATTGAAGGGGACGGGATCCTTGAAATAGCAACTACACATGACATACGGGTCTACCTGTCAATAATGTCACAGCAATTGTGTTATATATTTTAAATGCGAAAGTTTTTAAGCTAATTGATAGCTGGAAAGAAACTCTTTCCAAAACTGAATTCTTTAAATAATGTCCGTTTTAATAATTATTTTATTAACATGAAATCTACATCTTCTAAATATCTCTAACTAAACCCTTGAAGTATAGTTTCATCTGTGAAGCCGAGTTATCGTCAGGGATAATTGCATTCCAATTTTTGACAAAATTTCCTTGCTACGTGCCAGGCTTAACAGAAACAGTGTAAACCGCCCTTGACACTATATACTGCAGACGTTCTGTGCCGTCTCAAATATTTCCAGCGACTTCTAACTTCCATATTCTCCTGGTCTTCTAGCGGCATTTTCTCCGTATTGTCATGATTCGTGGTTGTTTTGATGACCCTCGTCGATAATGTAAAATGCCTCAGCTTCCCACAGACAGTCTACTACATCCACAGCTCCAACTCTTTTTCTCCGTCAGCCCTCCTCCACCATCTCTTCCACTCTTCATCTCTCTTTTCTGAATTTCTCTCACACTATTTCTTTGCATTCCTCTTGAAATGAAAAACAGCAAGATCACTACTTCAGTTCTACCTCAATCCTGCAGTACAAAGCAGGAATAATAATAATAATAATAATAATAATAATAATAATAATAATAATAATAATAATAATAATAATAATAATAATAATAATAATAATAATAATAATAAAATTATTAATCTTGTATTTTCAATTATTTGTGAATTAGAAGTAAAGGAATTTAAACTACTTCGAGTATCTTAGTAGAAATGGCTCTGCGTCAAAGACAATAATTAAAAATAAGCAAGGGAAGTGCTAGAAATTATTGGCAGATTTCGTAATGTTATATGAAATAATATTAGAAAGGAAACCAAGAGCCAAATACACACGACAATTGTGTTACGTATGGGCCAGAAATTTAGGTTAAGCAGGATGCAATTAACTCTCTGTAAGATGTTATGGAAATTAATTTTTGGAAACGATCTTGACGGTATACCGTGTTTGAGATTAGACAGATAATGCAGCTAGACAATTGATCGAGAATGTAGTATTCAAACAACTCTGATGGTGTGGCCATCTATTGAGAATCCATGGCGATGGAATACCAAAAGTAGTCTTTGAAAGGATTCCTTTCGCAAGTAGAAAACGAGGAAAGCCGAGAAAACCTTGGAAGGCCGTCATCGATACATCGATGGGTAAAGAATAGAAGGTACCAGGCGGAATAAAAAGCAGAGGCGTTCTGAATAATTATATTATATATATATATATATATATATATATATATATATATATGTGTGTGTGTGTGTGTGTGTGTGTGAATATTTATCGTTAAAATCTTGGGATGAGATTCTGGTACTCAAGAAAAAAGTGCGCAAAATATTCTTCTCCCTCATACCTCATAAACTGTTTTTACTGTTTTTTGCCCAAATAAATAAAATAAAGTAAAATGCGAGAAACGGTTAATACAATGTTTGTTGAATACCCAAAATATAATAAAATGAAAAACGGCATCTTTTATTTACTAACGGCCAGATTAGAACTTTACCGACATCCTTTCATCAACGGTTTAATTGTTCAAAAATTAACTAAGCTTAAAGTAATTTACTTTACTCATCTGCGTTTCTGTCTGTTGCTCTGAACAATTTTCGGTTAGTGTTTCTGATTCTGAAATAAACTTTAATTTACATCAACATTACATTAACAAATGAATGTGACAGTGAAATTGATGAATAATCGAATTCAATAACTTCTGGGAAAAAGTTCTTTCAAATGGATTCCCGGCTCTAATGAACGCGAGCCCGAAAGAGCTATGAATTCATTAGCGTAGGATTATTTATTGGCAATTTTAATATCAAGCCAATAATTTAAATACACCAGTCAGACGTTAATAATAAATTAGCACGTTAAATAGTGTGCAATGAAAATCTGATTCGTCTTTACTTTAACTTCAGCGATAACTAAATTAAAATGTATGACAATTAATTTACGTCATTTTGAGCTTCGCTATTGTTATGCCGGTTACTCTCCAGTAGCGTGATTATGTTCTCCTCATGGCTCTGCCTTGCACATTAATTTTTTTAATGTGACTGGACTGAGAGACCACCAAATTAATGACTTCAGCTAAAGCACAGAAGTGAATGTGCGGGATGGCGCTGGTCGCACATAACAAATTGCCCGAGCTCATCCTCTGCAACTCCCTTCCTCCAATGGCGATTCGTATCACTCATGTAGGTGCTAACAATTAAGATTGTTAATGACTTTTAACTGGCACAAACTGGCCCAGGTAATTGTTTTTATCCCTCTATTTACGAACTTCGATCTTGCGAGACTTTTTTTAAAATTACAGGATGCCATTCATTTAGATGCTAATTGGATGAAGGGAAGTCATTTCATGCTTCTGTTCTGTTTGATAAATCTTCAGATATCTTGGAGCTCGGACGATGAAGTATAATATTATACCCCTTGACCATTATGTTGTGAATTAAACTTTGTTGATGACTTTCTGTGAAGATCTCTTTTGTTTGAGCTCTTGCATTTTGATTGGTTCAATGATCTCTCTAGTGCTTAAAATCAAATTGTTCCATTTTCAAGTAAAATATTTTAATTCACAGTTGATCACTAAAGAATTAGAGCATTTCCAAGAAAACAAAAGTAACTAAAATATTTGTATACATGATTTTCAGCCAAGAGGATTCTTCTCATTCCCTTTGGGTAAACCCATTAATACAGTTATTGGCTATTTTAATATTGTTTTCAGAAGACACTAGTTTTTCGGAGTAAGGCATTGTGTAGGTATTTTTCGTTAGAAGAAAATGTACTGGTGTGTTTTTCTCACAAAATTCTTGTTATTTAAACATCCCATTTAATGATGGATTTTTTTGTTTGGAGGTTAAAATAAAAAAGCAGGAAGTGGTGAATGTCGGAAGAATTCATTTTTGTCAAAAGTAACACTAAATGCCACAAAAATACCAACACGCCTAGTGCTGTCGTTTTTAGTGACATTAGTGACAGAAATTGAATCACATTCAAACTAATGGGATGCACAACGTGCTGCGCATTTGATAAACCTTTCTTCGTTAGACCGATCCGGGTCATATCATATTGAATGATAACGCCTATTCAGGACTATGTAACAACGCATTATAACTAGTCAGTGAAAATAATCATTTATGTGACTGCACCTGCCACAACTAGTGAAAATTTATAGTCGATTAGCTAAATCTATTTTCCTTTGATTTTTCATAACATTTCTTTACCTTTTCAATCAGGATAATCGAGAGCAATTCGGAGACTTTACCTCTTTCATCTTTTCAGAGGATCCGTTCTATGGAATTCACCTGGAGCTTTTCTACAAGGAATTTTTCTCAATAGCATCTGATGCCTTGTAGAATTTGTTGTGGTTATTATTATTATTATTATTATTATTATTATTATTATTATTATTATTATTATTATTATTATTATTATTATTATTATTATTGTGGTTGTTACTCTCCTAATTTACTACCAAAGACATTAGATGTCGGGTAAATAAAAATCAAATTCAGGTAGCATTCATCGTCCTAAGGAACCGATCTAGTGACTGTCTGCACCTATACGATTCTTTGCGCAAAATATGCTGTTCCCAATAACGCTTTGTTTGCACCTCCTCTCACTATTTCGTACTACCGTAGTGTTTGAACAAGTTCTTTTATAGATTTTGCGGAATAAACCCCAAACTTCCGATAACTACTGGTACGACCTGTGGTCCGGTCATCGATTCGCAATTTTAAAACACTATTTAGTCACCCATTCTCATTTTCCAATCATCGTTACTCTTATTTTTCAGAGTTCCGAGTAGAATTTGTAATTGATACTGGGAATATCAAAAAAACAAAAGTATTGATAGAAAAATCGATAACTTAAGAACTGATACTGAAAGTATCAAAACGACCCTCGGTAAGCCTTGGGCGCAAAGAAGGGGTTGGGAGGGATGTTACGCAAAGGGAGTGTTGGGTAGGATGTTGTGCAAAGAGAGGGTTGGGCGGGATGGTGTGTGAAGAGGGGGTTGGGAGGGATGATGTGCAAAGAAGGGGTTGGAAGGGACGGTGTATAAATAGGGGATTGAGAGGGATGGTGCATCAAGAAGGGGTTGGTAGGGGGGTTTGCGAAGAGGGAGTTGGGAGGAATGATGTGCGAAGAAAGAGTTGGGTAGGAGTGCGAAGAGGGGGTTGGGAGAGTTGGCGCGCAAAGAAGGGGCCGCGAGGAACGCGGTGCAAATAGTAGACTGAGAGAAATGGTGTGCCAAGTGGAGGCTGGGAGGGGTGATTTCCGAAGTGGGGGTTGGAAAGGGTGGTATGCGAAGAGGGTGGAAAGGGTGGCATGGTGTCAAAGAGGGGGTGTGGAAAGAGAGGATTGGGTGGGATGGTGTGCAAATAGATGTTAGGATGCCATGGTGTCAAAGAGAGGGTTGTAAGGGATGGTACACAGGGAGGGAGAGAGAGGATGATGTGCGAGAAGGGAATGGTGCACAGGGAGGGTGGGAGGGGATGGTGTTCGAGTTGGGGGTTGGGAGGGAGTGGTGCAGGCGCTGCCCAACTCCGCTCGGGCGACCGCGACAATGGCGGGCGCTGGGGGCTACTTTATTATGGCGATCCGCGCGCAATCTGGCGGCCCCAACGGGCCCCGCGGGGCACCCTTGTTGGCGATGCAAATAAGTAATTTACTCGCGTATTAAAACTCGGGTCACCGCCGCCACCGCCGACGCAGCCACCGAGCACAGTGAGAAATTTCGCCGATCTCCGAGAGCGAAAATTCACTTTTCGGTTTGCTTTTTTGTAATATTCAGTGCGGACCAATTTGTATTCCAATATCAGAATACTGGAAGTTAACAAAAGGAATACAAGAAGAGACTTTGAACTTGTGTTTTATTTTTGGGATTTGAGCAGATAGATGTTAAAAATTGTCCCACTCGGCGTTGAGAGAAGCTTTGTTTCTGTAGAGGATGCAATTTATTTTTGGCCGAACCATCCCTTTCTCTGTAAATTCTACTCCGTCACTAGGACCGCGTATTTCTCTCCCAATAGGTAGATGTGGATGTTGGCCAATTGCTACCAGTGTACAGAAATGAAGAGAGTATAAAGGCAACGCAAAAATAGTATATGTTATGGGCGAGGACGAATAATATCTTCACCCATCCACATAGTTTCTTTTGTCCATCTTAGTGATTTTGATGATGTCTTAATGTTTATAATAAGAATTGTTTTGAGAAGCTAGTTATATAAACTTTACATTTCATGACATTAAATATTTTATGTTTCTATCTGAATTTTCAATATTCTGAAAATACTTTAATACAAATCAACGTATGTAGCGTGTTTTATTGTTGTTGTAGAAGAGTTTTAGAAAATTTCATTTAACTTATCGGTTAATGATCAGTTACTACCAGTTTACGGTCATGAGCCAGTATTTTTCCGATAGATGGGCTCATAGAAGGTGACAACGCAACGAATGCTATCTGACAATTTCCACCGTTCCTATCAAAGAAATGCTTCTGAAATTCAATATGCTTTAGTTTCTACATGAAATGATATTTAGTGTAGATAATGGCAATGGACATAGTTTAATATAAGGCCGAATATATTGTCTGACTTAACAAGGAAATGGAAAAATATTCCTTTTCACTCAAAGAATGCTACGGAACGAACGCTCCCAATAGTTTTTACCTAGTACGAGCGTAGTAGAAACATTATTTTCCTATAATATTTTCTTCAATCATCTCTGATGTCTTAATGAAACGTATAAATTAATTCTATTAATACAAATACGATGTTAACACAAATCGTGTATTAACCAGACCGCCTTCTTGGTTCACAGTTTTCATATTTAGTTATTTATAGAGTCAATGAGTAATTTAAATAATTCAAAGCATCACTATGTATGTAGTTTATTGGATAAAAAGCACTGAAAGAAGAAAAGTATTTTCTTTGGAAAACAAACACATCTCAAAATAATTTTAATCAATTACTTTGCCTTATTCTAAATTTATTTTCTCATTATCTGACGCAATAAGAAAAAGAAAGCGTTATCAGCTGCTAAAGGAAAAGAAGGCACTTAACACAATCGATTTCAATGCAACGAATTTCTTTTATGCTGGTAATATTTCTTGAATGTCAATACTTTGTCATCATGAGTGATAAAAATAGCACGAGATTATCGATTCAACAATATCAATATATATTATCATAATATCGAACACAAAAATGACAGCGCGGTGAATTTAGACACCCTCAGGCAAGCCTAAATTGACCAGCCTGCCTCGGTTGTTTAATCCGTATCCGCCGTTGTTGCTGGCTTTGTTATTTACACAACGGGGAAGAATGCGACGGCGATAGATTTACACTTGACAGGACCCAAGGTAATACCGTGTCCGCAAAAGAGTCTTTTAATTGCTCAGAGAAGGGTAACTAAGAAGATTACCAGTCATAACAAATAACAAACACTTCTGCCTTGTGCATGGGGGGAGACGTGTTCTAGATGAGCTGGATATTTTGTGGTAAAGAATTAAAAGAGTTTTTGTTGTACGTGTACGTTATTTGATTTTGAGAAAATATTGGTGTCAACATCTGGTGGCAGCAATTAAAAAATTACTCCACCAGGCGGCTTGCGCGCCTTGTTTGTGAACAGGACCCTTATCCCTAGGATGCATACCCAGGGCCTCGGAGGTCCTAACGTTTTTTATTTCGCTTTTCACTCTGCACAGCTACATTTCTGAGAGCTTTCCCTCCGTGTAATATTTTTTTAAAATCGTTCTAATTTCATTTTAGTCACTGACAAAGAAAAAATTCCTGGAAATTACATAGGTAGTTCCTGAAATGTGAATCTATGCATATGCAGCACTTTAAAGACCCAATTAATGGTTAATTAGGTCTTATTAATAGTTTTTTTAAATAAATAATAATTTTTTAACATTAAGAGTTGACTTTTTTGAAATTATTAAGAAATGAAGTCATTAAGATTAAAAAACAACTTTTACGTGCATTTTGGCAGAATATTTTGCAGTGTCTCAGAGACCTACATATGCATCCATGTAGTTTTCTGAATTTACGTACTACCCCATCTATAGTTGTTCGTCCGGGGTTATATCCTAGGGTTAAGTATCGCCCCGTCCTTAGTCGTTCGTTCGGGGTTATTTCCTAGGGTTAAGTATCCTCCCATTCCTAGTTGTTTGTATGGGGTTACAATCTTAGGGTTAAGTACCGCCCCGTTCCTATTTGTTCGTCCCGGGCTATATCCTAAGGTTATGTATCGTCCCGTCCCTAGCTGTTCGCCCGAGGTTATATCCAAGGGTTAAATATCGCCCTTTCCCTAGTCGTTCGTTTGGGGGTTATATGCTACGGTTAAATATCGCCCCGACCCTCATCGTTCGTCCGCGCGGTCGCAGGCAGCTGCCACTGTGCGACGCAGCAGCACCGGCCTAAGCGCGGGCTAATTATTTCCCTTGGCTAATTGGCTGCGAGGTGCGTTCCCGCCGCCGTCGCCGCCGCTGCAGCGCCAGCCCGAACGGGCCAACAAGCGACGGTGGCGGCGGCGGCGGCGACAGCGGTTCGGCGCAGGACGAAAGAATAGCGTCGCCCGCGAAATTACAAGCGCAATCTGCCGGCCCTTGGAGCAGGACGAAGGACCCGGCTTGCACCGCCACCAGAGCGCGCTGGCGATTCGTGAAACGGAGCAAACGCTCCCGATGGGGGATTTCAGCAATTTTTCGAAACGGTCAGAACAAGGGGACCTTTTGGACTTTATTGATTTGAGGGGAAAAAATGCGAATGAACAAAATTCGTTGGAATAAATTCGTAAAACGTTCTGAGATCTGTGAAGTGTTTTAATTTGTGTTCGTACAATAAAGACAAAATCAGAAATGCCGCAATAACTATTTATGCAATCAATAGTTGAAAGGCCGATCGAGTGTGTAGAGAACTGGAGAGACCAAATCATTCGTATGTTGGGTTCAAGAGGATTTCTAAGAAAGTAGTGAAATTGGACGAAAGTTGTGGAAAGATCAAGGATGAAAGTTAAATCTGAATGGACTAAAGAAATACCTGCTGGTCAGACGGAAAGACAATGAAGCTATCAGACTTTACATTAGAAGTGGAATGAATCCTTAATTTTCTCGAATTGGAATCATGAAAGGTTGTTGAGCCCTCAGATTTTCGAATATCTCTTTAAAATAATTTAGATAAATATAAACGAATAAACCTACTACTAATATAGGAGTTATCAAAATTTGGGAGATAGTTCATTTCAAATAAACGTCTTCTGTTGAAATACATTAAAGAAATTAAAGATATGTATATGATGAAATACGAATATTAATTTCACGGAAATGTAAACACTTGAAAGCTTGCACAAGAATATTTGAAATAGTATAATGTAAGGAGTTAATGTTAGTCTTCAAAAGACGAACAAACGTGAAGTTTTAAAGTGCCTTATTTCTACTTAGGACAAAAATAAAATTTTTATTTTCGAAATAAATATTTGGTGTTGTTTCCATTTGTTGGAGTTAAATATTGTTTTCGTTAAATGGTTAACTTATTCTTAATCATAGAATAGACAAAAGGGTATCTATAAAAGCCCGTGTTTTTTGCAGGTTGATAATATGGTCAGCTATGGAAAGTCAGCGCTGTCTCTTTTAGTTTTCATGACAGATGCTTGGTTTTATTTCATTCAAATTGATTCATATTACAGGCTCATAATAGCAGACTAACTGCCGTCTCTTATGTTTTGAAGAGTGACCGAGTGAAATTTATTAAGACATATTGGAGATGTAAATATCATTTAACACAAATTACTTTTTATGACTATACCACTACTAAGATTTATCTTTATATTAATTCATTCAACAAATATTCTAATTCCAATTTTTATTCGAATAACTGAAGCAGTAAATCGATTCTTTGGAATAACAAGGTTCCAACTGAAAAAATCGAAGAAAATGAGTCGTTAGTGTGATATGGTTCTATCTGACTTCGGCTACAAGTAGAACACACTCGAGCTTTAATCTGTAAAGAAATAGCTACTAAAAAAATCACTACTGAGGGTGAAGAAATGTTTGAGTAGGTGGAGAGATAAAACTTTGACGTCAATTTATTCGAAGCAACTTATATATTAGTTACAACCTTGTAATTCAAAAGTGTTGAATCAGCATTTCGGTGAATGCTTCTTTGTTGCTTCTTGTTTGAAAGAAATCTGGAAAGTATATATACTAATGTACAATTACGATGTTACACGTATGGTTAATAAAAATGTGTTGACAATGTTTTTGCGTGGCTTCTTATATGCTGTATAAAATGAACGTATTTAACGCTTTTATTTTCAAAAGATAAAGTATTCTTACCAGCTGTGTAAGCGCATACACGTTATTTATGTTCATTTTATTGCATAAGTTAAGATACGTTCTTGCTATAACTAGACGTTCAACAAGCGAGTCTAAGAGTTTAAACGATGGTGATGAAACTATTTTACTGACAAATTCTAGATGCAAGTTTGTTCGAATAAGCGAAGTAAAAGCAAACTTGTTTCTCGTGTTTCTTTTAACGGATTCATTCCTCCTAAGTTGGTATGTATGATCTCGCTAGCAAGAAAAACTAACATCCGTTTTAAAAGGAAGTTTTGAACTTCCGGCGTGAAGTATGGGCTCTTTTCTTTATGCTTTCTGATTAAGTAACATGTTAGTTGCCTTCTGAGCAATCTGATATCGCAATACTGCAGCTTTCACGCTACTCATTCGAAATTCTGTGTAAAGTAGAATAATAACATTAATACACATTTAACTCATTTAGAACGTATGAGAATGTACACTTGTAATGAATAATATCAATCTCGAAAATACGAATAGATTGATATTCTGATAGAGGGGCGAATTGTTCATTAATAGAGGTTACTTTTCGTCATAATCTCACGTTCAAATGTATTTTTATGGAGCATTATTGAAGCAGATTATAAATATTTATTTTCATAAGCATTATAACAAATGTAAAATCATTTAATTAACGTAGTTTCCTAATTATCTTCCGTGACCTTAACCTCTATCGATGCTCATTATTGATCATTTCAACAACAGAAAAGTTACTGTGAAAGGATGAAGTTTAAACAAAGTTGCATAAAAGAATAAATAAAGAAAATATAATTAATTCTAAGAAAAGTTTAAATATTGCACGAGCTCAAATGTGCAAATTACTATTTGAGTGAACAATTGTAGTGTTCTGAATAAATTCCGTGGTGGCAGCAAATTTATTGTGGTAATCCATGATTATTAATTAAGGATAGAATAGATATCAACCAAAAAGTAGTTTATTACAATATAAATTTAATAAAATGAAAACAGCCATACACAAGTGTATCTTTATCCCATATTTAGTAACTCTACAGTATTGAAAAAATAACGAATAAATACAATTACTATCATATGAATAAATGAATAAATAAATAAATACAAATGAACACTGTAGAATTTATATAAATAGAGTACACGCCCAAGTAACATGGATTAAGGCCTACAACGTTTAATAGATGTTACTTGGGTATGTATTCTATTTATATAAATTTTAAATTGTATTACCTTTTTATACACATTGTATTACATGATATTAACATTCTTTAAATACAGTTTCTGTAACACACAATTGTACTTCCGAACGTCGACATGTGGATTTTTTAAGACACAAGTAACTTAAATGTATCTGTAACGAACTCATTTATTGCTGATGGTTGTTCGTAAAGTTGTCACTGTACCCACGGACCTCCAACACCATTAGACAACCTGGCATTTTCTCAACGACCCACAACACGCCGCCATTACCAACTCTCCCCACCCACGCAAGCCCTCGACCTACCGCCACCGGTTCTCAGCGCTCCTTGCTGCCAAGCTCATTACGCACCGAGGCTTCTTCCTGTTGCGGTAACTTTCGCCGATGTGGGATTGCCAAGAGACAGCGTCAAAGTTTCTCCAAGTTTAACCTGATAACAAAATACAACGAAGTTGGCGGCTTGCTCGATGCGCCGCGCCGCCCGTGCGGCAACCGTTTCGCTCGCGGAGGGCTTCTTTCGCTTCTCAATTAATTCAGCCAATGCGAAGGAGGACGCTCGCGTGAGCAATCGCCAGAGCAGGCGCCTCCCAATCCCTACAGACGAATAGTTTGTTATTTTGGTGGATTTTTATAATAATAATAATAATAATAATAATAATAATAATAATAATATCGTCTCACCCCAAAATCATCAAAAGTATTATTCCTTGACGAAGGACATCATGGACAAGAGCCCAAAATTTATTGCTTATTTATCCTTGAAAATATGATCTGTCATTACCAGTTGCATTTGCCAGAGCCCAAGTCGTGTGAATAGATGAATGGTTGTCAATGCTTACTGAGAAAGGTACAGAAAAGTAAATAATAATAATAATAATAATAATAATAATAATAACAATAATAACAATAACAATATGAATGCATGTAATTGGCACTTTCGGTCCGGATTAATCTGACTTTTGCCAGGTAGCATTGTTCCTACGCCTGAGCCCTATTTTTTGTCACTTTTTATCGCAATAAGGTGGTGGCGGTGTTCCTTCGCCTCTGAATGGTGGGATCTGGCGCCGACTTCCACGGTGATATCCCTTTCCAGGTAGGCCAACCTACACTAAGGGTAAGTGATGTGTGAATAAGGTGCGAGGGTAGAAGAAAGAGGAAGAAAAGTTCGTGTGCGGTCCGTTTATTAGGATACTGCTCCGACGTTATCATGGTATTAATCGGTGAACCTATGGAAAACTACTGATCGGAGCATCCGGCCGCTAGAATTCTTCTCCAGGCAGCGACTGAGTTCGACCTAGCAGTGAAAATCCGCCACCGTCGGAACTCGAACCTTAGGACCTGTCGGTCAGAGCCACCTCAGGGACAGCGGCAATGATGGCGCTGAGCTATTCTCTGAGATTTTACCGACAGTTGATTTTAACTTCGGTCGATTCATGTACATGTATAATGCGAAAATTGAGTTATTTTCTTAACTAATTCGGTTAAAATGTGGCGCGAGCTTTGGTAAGAAATCTCTCGAGCAGGGTCACTCTACTAGACTAATTTAAAATCTTTTTTATTTTTATTTTTTTTTATTTTCCAATAAGATCAGCAGCGGGTTGCTGCTTTACATTATTTTATTGACAAGTTTACATGTTATATACACTTTTCTAATGACACAAAAGCATTACAAAATAAAGAAAACAGATTAGAATATAATTTAATAATTTATAATACAAAATAAATAACAATGGTTCTTACAATTACTTTTATTTACAACTACAATTATTTACAATACTACTATTATTACCATAGTGGGATTGGTCTTGTGCATGGGAGGTGTTAATTTCCTCATGTCAGCAGATTTATATACAGATTTCCATTAGGGTGGGAGGAAAACATCTTTGGGGAATTTAGATTTGATTCTAGGGTTTGTTGGGCCATTTCTATTGAGATTGAAGATATTTGTGCTTGGACATTGGCTTAGGTTACTTAAGAAATTTTTAGAGAGTTTTGATAGAAATTCAGATAGTGGAGGAACTTTTAATTCATGATGAATTTGCTCGTTTGTAATATACCAAGGAGCTTTTATTGCCAGTCGAAGGAATTTGTTCTGAATAGTTTGTAATTTTTTGAGTGAAGACTTGGAGGCTCCTCCCCACACCACACAAGCGTATGACATTGATGGTCTTATAATAGATTTATAAATTGAAAGGGCAGTTTCTGTTCTCAAATGAGACTTTTTGTTGATGAGCGGGTATAGTTTGCCAATTTTTTGTTTTGTGGATTTTTCTATTTTAATTATATGTTCTTTCCATGTTAATTTTGTATCAAAATGTAAGCCGAGGTATCTGATTGCTTTAGTTTTTTCTGTCCAGGGCACTGGAGTGTTTTTAATATTTAGTGGTGGTAGGGTGGGTATTTTTCTTAGTGTAAAGACTTTGCAAACTGTTTTAGATGCATTTAGAGCTATTCTCCATTTCTGAGCCCAGGTTACAAATTTTGTAAGATCTTTTTGTAGGAGCTTTGCTCCTAGTTCGCATTTACTGGAAGAAATGAATAGGGTGGTGTCATCAGCGAAGGTGGCCATTTGCGATTTTTCTGGTACGGGAAAATCTGCTGTGAATAGGTTGTATAACAGAGGAGAAAGCGATGATCCTTGCGGTACCCCTGCAGAAATATTTTCAATATTAGAAGCTGTGTTGTTTATCCATACTGTAAACGTTCGACCAAGGATGAAGCTTTGGATTATTTTAAAAAGAAATGAAGGTGTGCCCAATATTTTGAGTTTGTATAGTAAACCTGCATGCCAGACACGGTCGAAGGCTTGTGATACATCTAGGAAAGCTGCGAGAGTGTATTTTTTGTTTTGGAAGGAATTTGCTATATGGTTTGTAAGTCTGAGAAGTTGGTGGGTTGAGGAATGCTTTTCTTTGAATCCGAATTGGATGTTTGGAATTGCGTTAATTTCGCTGAGGTATTTTGTTAGCCTAGTTAGTATGAGTTTTTCGAAGATTTTGCTGATTGAAGGAATTAAACTGATGGGTCTGTAATTTGAAATCAGTTTATGATCCTTTCCTGGTTTGGGGACCGGAATTATTTCGGCATGCTTCCATTGCTGTGGGAAGTAACCCAGCCTTAGGCATGCGTTAAAAATTGCTGTTAAAACACTAATAGCCTGGTGTGGGAGTTCTTTTATAATGAAGTTTGGAATTTGATCGTGACCTGAGGATTTCTTTGGGCGTAAGCATTTTATTTGCTTTTTAATTTCCTTTGGTGAAATAAATTTTGTAGGTAACTCTGCTGTGTACCAATCTTTGTTGATTTCATTTTCGACTTTATTTGTGAATTCCGTGTCAAAGGATATGTTAGGGCTGAATGCCGAGGAAAAGTGTTTTGCAAATGCTCGGGTTTTTTCGCTGTCAGTTATGGCTTCGCTATTTCCTAATTTAATTGTTGGGATGTTAGTTTTATCTTTAGTTAAATGCCTAATTATTGACCACTGGTTATGTGAAGCTGGAGTAATTTGACTAATAGATTTCTGAAATGTTGTGAATCTAATCTTTTCGAGTTTTTTGTTAATTAGATGGCCTAAGTTGTTAATTTGATTTTTTACGTGAGGGAGCCTGAGTCTCTGCCATTTGCGTCTTAGTTGGCGTTTGGTGGCAATCATTTTCAGAATTTTGTTTGGGATGTTTAGTTTCTTGAAGCCTGTTCTTGGGACAGGAGTTTGCGTTTCTTTAATTGCATTGTGTATGAGTGAGGTAAAGTGTTCAATTTCGGTTTCTATTCTTATGTTATTAGTTAGATTTTTAGGTACCTTCAGATGGAGAGACAAGTATTCTCGGAATTTTTGCCAATTAATTGTGCCTGTGACGATGCGTGGCCTTTGTGTAACGGGTATTTTATTTATGTTGAAAGTTATTATTACCGGCGTGTGATCGGAGTTTAATTCTGGTTGAGGGCTTTGTATTATCGGGAGGTTAATATTTTTAGTTAAAGTTACATCTAGTATGTCGGGTTTAACGTTGGTGTGTGTTGGGTAATAGGTGGGGGATGTAGGTGCATTTACTGTACAGTTATTTTCCGTTGCGATTTGGAGGAGCTTTTTGCCTTGGGGCGAGGTGGTGTTACAACCCCACAACTTGTGTTTTGCGTTAAGGTCACCACTAATTATTATTGGAGTTTGAAAAGAAAGTAGCTGTTTTAAGAGGTCAGTTGGAAATGGTTTATTGGGAGGCCTATACGCCGCAATTACGTGAACGTCGAGTTGATTTGCCTGAGTTAATTTGATTCCTATTGTTTCTAATTTTTCTGATGAGGGAGTATTTAAACTGCAATGCGCAATTCGTTTGTGGATTAACATTGCTACACCACCTGCAGCTTTGTCGCATAGCCGGTCATTTCTGTAGGAAACGTATCCCGGGATTTTTAGCTGGCATTTTGAGGAGGGGCGGAGATGAGTTTCAGTTAGGCAGGCAATATCGATTTTATTTGAACGCAAGAAATGAGAGAAGTAGTCAAACTGTTTTTCAATTCCATTGCAGTTCCAATTGAGGAGTGTTAGACCGCTTAATTTATTTAGAGCCATTGGGCAATAACGAGGAAATTATTGAATTTATTAAAGATTGAAGTTGTGGAACTAATATTGCCATGACTTGAGAGATAACATTGTTGACTATTTGAGTGGTGAAATCTATGGGATTGTTGATGGGATTGGTTGGTGCAGCCATCTGCGCGTAAAGAGGGGTGTTTGCTTTTTGCCTTCTTGGGTTATTGATAGTTGGTAGTGAAGGAAAGTTTGTGTTATCAAAAACTGGCGGAGGCGCGGGCCTTGCAGCTTGAGGCATTGGTGGTCGAGGCTGTTGAAGGTTGGCAAAGTTCGTGGCAGCATAACTTGAATTATGACCTTTGTATCGTAATTTAGGGCATTGTTTGTAATTAGCCCGGTGCCATCCGAGACAGTTTATGCACCTGGGTGGAGCGTTTGTAGGCAAAGGGCAAGCCTCGTAATGGTGGCTGCCAAGGCAGCGCACGCAGCGAGACTCGCGCCCACAGTTGTTTTTTGAGTGACCATAGCGTTGACAGTTTTTGCATTGCACTGGGAATACCGACTTCTTTTTTTCCTCGACTTTAATTATAGCATTGAAGAGATTGTTTAGCTTATATATGGTTTTTGCCACGTCGTTATTTAAAAGTTCGACCGCGCACAGGATAGTGGGGGAATGAAATTTGTAAAGTCTATTAATTTTTTGGACCGGAAAGTTCAGACGATTAAGTTCGTCGAATATTTCCTTGTCAGAGTAGGAAGTTGGTACTCCGCGTAATATTACCGTTAGCGGCCTGTTGGTTGGATCTCGGAATGAATGGAAATCTAGATGTTCATCTTTACAAAATTTGATAAGATTTCTAAAATCGACAATTGTTGTAGGCTGAACTTTAATTGTAGAATCTATAATAATTCTATTGTTAGATGGGTCTTTTTTCTTATTTTGGTATTGCTTTGTAGAGAACTTTGAAGTCATAAACTTTTTCAAATCGTCTACTAATAAGGTATGGTTATGTGCATTATGAATGAACACTGGTGGGGTTTTCTCAAATACGTTTTCCGAGATAGTTTCAATTGGGTCTTCACTATCGTCTAGGTCACTGAGAACTGAATATTTATTATTTGTTGGTACGCTCACAATCACTTTTTCACTGCCACTACCCGGCCTGTTGTTTGGTACTGCCCTTTTGGAGTTCTCACGGTCCTCTGTGAAGTCGCCTTCCCGTTTTTTACTTGCCGTTGTTGGTGCATTTTGGTTGGTGGTCTGGCCGATTTCTAGTAATTCGTAGCGGTTGGTTGGTGGCTGATGCGGCGGTCGAGGCGGAACTCCGTGTGGGAGTTGCTGTTGGAAACCTAGCTGGTGATGAAGTTGTGAGCTGTCAAGTTGACCTGGGGCGTGTTCGAGCGACTGTTGATGGGCTGGAATTCCATTGCTATAAACAGTTTCCATTGCCCCTCTCACTAATTCCCCAGTATGAGAATACTGATAAGGAAACATTTTGGATTCACTTGTAAACACTGAACACTTTGTAATGTAGCACTGAAAAACAATTTAGGTTCTGAAAACCTCGGAGCGCGGCGGCCCTCGCAGGTCGAGAGCTCGCCGCTGACTAGTACGCCTTGAGCTTAACTGTGCGGAGCGGAGCGCTGCAGGCACAACCGTTCGCGACGGGGGCTCTAAGCGGAATGA
>BLKR01006906.1:0-47771 GCA_011170035.1 Teleogryllus occipitalis | reverse complement strand
AATAATAATAATAATTTATTATTATTCTTTTATGATTGAAGGCTTGACAACTAAGGTGTTTAGCATTTTTACTGTTTAGTGCGAAAAATTAAACTTGGATAGTTAAAATTTTATAGAAAAGATTCACCTCTTTCACGAATTTTAGTGTTTTATCAGTTGCCGTTTTGTTTGTCTCGAGGTCTTCTTCCAGGTTCCCTTTTATACCACATCTGTCTAGGAGTTGAGAGATTTATACAGTCTGTCAGAAGATGTTTCACAATTAGAATTCCACCGCAGCCGCAGATAGGTCGTTCTTCATTCTTCAGCATGTATGAAGAGATTATCCTTGAATGGACTATTCTTAGTCTGGCGAGGCACACATGTTCTCGTCGAGTGTAGCTGACGTATGATGACCATTTATTGACGCTCTGTTTGATCAGGTTTAGTTTCATTTCAAGGCTATTCCACGTGTTCTGCCATGCTCTGAGGATGCACTTTAAAGCAGCTATTCATGCAACTTGAGGTCGTACTTCCATATTGATTTCTGATCGATTTGTTTGCGACATTTCTTGCTGCAAAATCGGTTTCTTCATTGCCTGAGATACCTGTGTGCCCAGGGCACTAAATAAAGCGGCTCGCCAATAAAGATTGTAAGGCGGAGCTTCTCCTGTAGAAATCGCCGCACGAAAGAAATTAAAAATGTTATTTATAAATGTATGTATTTATTAATAATGGCTTTCTGAGTTACATTATGTAACAGTAATACCAAATTGTTGTTTGTGAGTTCGATAACGGTCATCCGTAACGCATTTGAAGCTGTTGACAGGGAAGGCAAAAGCGTTAGGCTCCCACTTCATTCCGCCATAAGGCCTGTGTAAAACAACGAGGCGTGACGTCATGCATTCACTACACAGGCATACCGGCGGACAAAGGCTGCGGCCAGGCAGTCTCCAAGGGTGGGGCCTAGGGTCTGAAGAAGGGCGTGCTCACCAGATCGCATTACTATGCAGCTCAGCGAGTAGCATTGCGCATCAACTAGTTTTCTCAATTTGCGATAGGAGTGCTACTCCCTTTTGCCTGAATCGGAAGAGATTATGTATATAATGCGTGCATTCTAGAAATGTATTGCATGCAATGCAAGTCATCAACGAATGGTTTAAATGCTCAGGTAGTGAAAACATTTTTTATCGATATCGAGTAGTAGTGTTTGCCATCTATGATGTACCGGTTAGTAGTGATGCCAACTATGATGTACATGGTACTGGTTTCACAAGAGAGTTTTAAGGAAGGAATAGTGCGGAACGCTCCAGAAGCATAACGGAGGCCTGCAATGTGAATGAGATCTAATTTCCTTAAGCTAGACTTCCTGGCTGAGGAGTAAACTGCACAGCCATAATCGACTTTGGACATTTCCATATATTTGTAGAGACGGAGTAAGATGTTTCTATCTGCTTCCTAATTTATGTGTGAAATGCATCAGATTATGTTCAGAGCCGTTCTGCAACTAGACAAGGTATACTCTAGATGCTGTTTCCAGGTTAAATGTCTGTCAAATCGAGGAATTTTGCCGTTTCATTGTACGGCAGTTGAACACCATTTAGTGCCAGATATGGATCTCTGCATCTTTTCCGTTTCCTAAAGAAGAAGACGCGTTTGGTTTTAGGTGCTGCAAATGAGACGCCAATATTTTTCATGTTCTGTACTAATGTATTTATGGCATTTTGCATTTTCAATTTGATCATTGCCGGTGGTTTGGTTGAATAAAATAGAGCAATAACATCTGCATACATGCATTTCCTACGGATGGTTCTATGCCGCCAAAGATCTTGTTGATCGCTACGATAAAAAGCGTTCCACTTAATGGAGAACCTTGTGGTACACCATTCTGTAGTACGTAGCTTTCTGAGACGGACTGCCCTGCGTGAACTTGAAAGGATCTGGCACTAAGGAAGCTGGATATGAATTATGGAAGATTTCCTCTGATTTGCCAGTTATGTAACTGTCTCAGAATGTTATAACGCCAGGTCTTATCAAGAGCTTTTTCCAGATCGAAGAATATAGCAACTATAAGTTGTCTTTTAATAAAGGTGTTCTGAATTCTGTGTTCTGAATTGACCATTTTTTCTACGATTTTTCCTACACAGCACGTGAATGACACCGGGCGATAGTTTTCAGGTTTTCATGTGTCATGGTTTACATATATATGTGTGTATATACATATATCTGTGTGTCACAACCCCTTTCAAACCCTTTCCTGAAATTATACAAATAAACAAACCCGTTCGTAATAATTAATTGCTATCTTTCTAAATGTGGGTTGCGAAGCACCATTCAACGATTTTTTTAAGGTCGTGAGCACGCGAATCGATCATATACAGGAAATCGAATTAAAAATTATTACTGCTTCGGGAAGAGGTATCAAATTTTATTACTCCGTATTTGCTAGGATATTACCATCTAAAATGATAACTCCATAAAATTTCTATTATGACGCCGAAAAAATTTGGTTTGATTTATTCCTTATTCTTTCAGATGTTGGCGATAGTTTCTTCGCTAGTCATAACATCAACTATACATAAAAAACAAAACAAAACAACAAATACATATATAATACCCTATTATTAACATTGCAACACATACTTCCTTCTACATTCATACAATTAAATTTTCTTAACATCCATACGAGTGCATTTTGCCAGTTTGATTAAAAACATTTAAATAAATTATGAATAATGCATGCATGGTCATGTCTTTCTCAATATCTTAAAAATTAGAACATTCTTGGCCTTGTTATAATTTTGAATGATTAAAAATGAATAAAATGTTTTTCGGAACTTCCCTTTCTGTTGCTCGGCAATTCTGCAATCACTGCAATTCATGTTCAATGTTCCACACAAAACATATAATAATACATCTTCCCATCATTTAAAACATTTCAACATTTCGAACCAAAAACACTTTCGTCGTCTCGCAGAGCGTCTCGACCCCTTCTGAGGTTCCCTTGAATTTTCAGCCCACGTGGTTTGAAGACAAAAGACGACTTTCCACTATATTGTTACTTTATTTTCGCTTTCTTCTTACGTTAATTTATTTTAATATACCTTGTGACATTGCCATAATTCCCAAAAAAATGTTCCGAAATATTTGCACTGTTAGTAATTCCCTTTTAAACACTAGTTTCCTTTATTTCATTAAATATCAGCGGTTTTTATTCGTCACTTTTCGAGAACATCTGACTGTTTTATAATATGGAAATGTTATTTACCATTACGAACTTTTTTAAATTTTGAACGGTATGATTTTACATGTTATCTTTATTAGAATATGCCCTATTTTTATTTGTTGATATTCCCATAGTCCATTTTGAGTCTCGCTCTGGAGAATGGAATTAAATTAACGAAATAAATACCACTAATACACTTTCAATTTTTTCACTTTCACATCACTTTCAATCCATGTTTACATAAGAAAATTAAACGTCCTTTTCTAATTAACGTCTAAATATTGGTCGCGTCTGAATAGACCGTCATACATGGGTCTTTGACAGCCTTTAAAAGTGGAATTATTATCGTTTCTTTTCATCATTTGGGGTAATTGCCTTGTATCCAGGAGTCATTTTATATATTTAACAAGGCGGACAGTACTTCTTCTGGTAACCGACGTAGAATGCTGAAGGGGAGGTTGTCTGATCCATTTCCATCTGATTTCAGCATATAATTAGAGATATAGTATAATATTTTTCACAGTTGGAATGAAGTTCTGCAGCTATGGAATGGGTGGGTCCTTAGTTTCTTGGTTTTTCCTCTTGGCCATCCGTTCTTCTTTTTCTTCTTGTGTGGGATTTTGCGTGGATCAATGGATTGGTAATCGTTATTTTCCGCACTTACCATCGAGCTTGTCTCTGAGCCAGTGGTCGTATCTTGATCATTGGTAGTGGATAATTTCGTTTTTTGTTTGAAGTCCTACTTGGTGTATTTGGGACCACGAGGCGATCGACTTAGGTAGCCCCTTGCCGATTCTTTGGTTTAGTGGCCGATTTAGTGGCTGCGGGAGCAGCCACTAAATTTCTTTCTGCTTCATTTGGCGGGGATGCTGTAGATTGCTTTTCACTTTCTATTTCACCTTGAGTGTTTGTGTTTCGTTCTTTCGTGGTGATTTTGTTGACGTAAATTTCATTAAATTACTTTTCTATGCAGCGAGTTATTGCAGGCATTAGTTATTTCACTACTAATGGAGGGAAAGGTGAGCTTTTAGTAACTGCTTCTACGTATGTGACTTTTTCCTTTATTTTCAGGGCACACGATTTTTTGCGCTTCAGGATAGCTGATGTTTTGACTGCCTTTAACTGCTTGTATTGCTGCCTCCTGCTTATAGATTGGGCAGTTCCTTGACCTTGATGAATGCTGTCGCTGCAATTGATGCATTTGATAGGGTCTATGCATGGATCATCACTATGAAATGGCTCTCCACACTGACATATTTTGATTCTCGCATATCTAGATGTTATGTGTCCAAAACGTATGCACTGAAAACACTGCATCGGTTGAGGAACGAACATTCGTACATTCAGACGATGAATGCCAGCTTGAATCTTCTCTGGCAACGTGCTACGGTTGAACGTCAAGATATGGGATGCTCGAGGAATTATCTGCCCGTCCAGCCTCAACTTTTGCCTACGATAGGAAATGACTCCTTGAGGAGCTAGTTCTTGAACTATTTCATCTTCACTGCAGTTTAGTAACTCACTGCGAACTACAACACCTTTGCAAGTATTTAATGTACTATGAGCACTTACTTCAACATCGATAGTGCCTCTTTTGCTCAACTCTAGTAACTTTTTACCTCGATTGTCATGAAATGTTTCTATCTAGAGTTCAGATGGAGTTTTCTTTATCTCTCTTACAGCAGATCCAGCACAGGTGCTAATTCCCTTTTCTATTAGAAATTGACTTACTTTTTGAAAATTTGCTTCTTTTCTTTTAAATGTAAGGGATTTTGGTACCACTGCTGTGTTCTTGAACAAGTCATCAGGGTTTACGGTTCTTCCAGTTTTCATTCTTTTCGCTCTGAAGTTAGGTTTTTTTCCGGACGAAGGTTTTTAAGGGATCCATCAACCCTGGGATCGCAAACTTCCATACGAGTTCCACGAAGTTTGGGATCACTCGTAGCCATATTTGTCAGGTGTGGTGAGTGATCCACACCCTTGGCATTGAAGTCGCTGGGTGACGACGCCCGGAGGCCTACTTGCTCACCACCGACCGCCGGTACTGGGGCTCCGATCCCCTGCACCCTAATGGTTGATCGTGAAAGACCTTCCATCGTGGGTTTTTTTCTTCAGGGTTGCCTCCCCTTAGCGTGTTTGAGCTCCCTCTAGCTAAAAAGGAAACGGAAGAACGGGAGACAGTGAAGAATAGAGTTAGAATAGAAACGACTCCCTAACCCTTGCAACCTAATAGCGGTGGGGTCGGAAACAAAATTTGGCCGATAGAAAGATTGGCCTGTAGGACAGAAAACAGAAGTGTGCCACAAGAAAGTGAAAGTAATGACACGCCAGGTTTATTGGAATTACAGGATGTTTAGGGGAGTGACAGCGGACAGCTGCTCCGATTTGTCGCCTCTTACGATACAAGGAGATTTCGAGGCGCTATTAATATTCCCGATATATTAACATCTATATTTTGCTTTCGATGTTTTCTTCACATCGATATTTTTTTTTGCAAAAACATCGATTTTTTTAAATTTTTAATTTTTTTAAATAAAGGGGTTTAAGCACGTTGTGGAGTAGCAGCAATCAACAGCAATATCGTTGTTTTGCGTCATCCTCTTTATCACGCTGCACTTTTCGTCTTTGCAATCTGGGGAATTTTAGGTGGTTTTACTTCGATGGTGTGTGAATAGAAGTGACTAAAGGGGAAAGTAGCGAAACACGATGTTCTTCACTGTTAATTTTATCCTTTACATTCGATAATAATTTTTATTAACATACTGCTAACATGCTGGTAACCAAAAATAATAAAATATATAGCTTTTACGTACTGTAATTAAAAATGGATAGGAAATTTGGATGTTTATTAGTCTATAATTAAACATCGATGTTTTTTCGTCGGTTTTTTTTCGTCGACATACAAATCCCTTTAGCGATGTATTGAAACAACGACGTATCGATGTTTTGGTAAAATTTGCCATCACTACCCCTGATTGGTGCCGATCCATTGCTGGTACCTCGTTTTTTTTGTTTTTGTTTGTTTTTGTTTTGTTGTTTCCTGTAGGTACCTCCCATTTTTTAGCTCAGGTTATCAACTGTTTTGAATAAGTGCACGCTTGTCAGATAAACAGATTACTATCCGAGGGATATTATAAGTATGTACAACATATACTTAAAAATGTCAAAAGAAATCATAAAATATTTTAAAGATTTATAAATATTTTCAACCAGTATAATAATTTAGTAATGACAATAGTTTAATAATGATAATACATAAAATTAAGTATGCCCTTATTACATTGATGATGAAGATATTTTGTTTCACGTTCACTTTTATTTTTCTTCATCTACAATTTTAATCCATTTATCAAAACCCGCAAATAGCTGTTCTTAATATTTTAAACTTTCTTTAGAAATAAACTGCATCACATATTTCAAATCACTTCTTTGTTTTTCTTGTTTTCTGTTCAATGCTGAACTGTGTTTCAGTTGGTTAGTAAATGTTACAACTGTATTCCATTTTCTTTTAGTATTAAATCTACTATATATTGTCTACTCATCTTTTAATGCCCGGAGGTTTGAAGCCAGCGATCGATTTTCCTTCCTTCTACGTACTTACGTCGTAAAGAGATTTTTGGACACAAAACTCTTATTATCGGGCCCGGAAACAAAAAGGGGATAGATCTTGCTGTATGAAGTAAATTATTTCCTCTAACAGCCCTGAAATCAGGGGAGGAAATAGTGGTAAAATATCAACCAGTCATTCCCCCAACAGCCCAATTTCATGGAGTGTCCAACGCCAAAATCCTACCAGTGGTGGTTGGAACAACTGGGTTGCCAAGATCCAAAGTCTTTCTCCAGGATAGAATACGACTGGGCCTTGGAAGAGAACGCGTAGCGTGATCAGAAATGGCCGATACGCAAATCATAATAATAATAATAATAATAATAATAATAATAATAATAATAATAATAATAATAATAATAATAATAATAGAAGAAGAACTTAGAATTGACTGAAAAGCATATACGAACAATTCGAAAAGCCGCATTATTGGGAACAGCAAATATAGTCCGTAAATTCTTAAGCCTGACTTGACCGATATAAAAAACAAAATATATTCTTGTTCCCCTTTACGTGCAAACCATTGTTGCCTTGGGTGATTTTGAGAACCCCGGCATCAGTGTATACCTACAGAAAATAGGAAATAATAATAATGATGATGATGATGATAATAATAATAATAATAATAATAATAATAATAATATATCTATGTTAGTGTGTTAATGTATGTTAATGTTAATATGTTAATTTATCGATATATCGATGTGTCTGGCAGAAAATATCGATGTTTTAAAAACATCGATGTTTTTTGTTGTTGTTTTTTTTGCCATCGTTAGTCGGGGGCATCGGATGTAAGCGTGGAGACGCGCGGCGCGGCCCCCCTTCGCGAGACGGAGTCGCTTTGCGGCTGCCGGGAGGGGAGAGGCCTCCGTTGGCCAACGCCCGGGAAATTCGCGGCGAGCGATAAGAGGTGGACGCGGCGGCGGCGGCGCCGGGCGCGCGCGCGCGTCTGCCAGAAGCCGAGTGGTCGCGACCAACCATGTGCGCGTCCGCGCGCCCGCGCCGTCCTCGCCGCCCGCCCTCGCTGGTGCTGGCGCAGGTGCTGCTGGTGCTGCTGCTGGTGGAGCAGCCGTGGCCACGTGCGGCGGCCGCCGCCGCCTCGGTGACAGCGACCCCGCCATCAGGTGGGTTAACGCGGTGAGGCGCTCCGGGCCTTTCCATACAACGTGGTGGAGACAGTGCCTGACTTTGACTTACGTGGCCCCTAGCCTGGCTAATGTTTTAGCGCCCCTTAGGAAAATCGCTCTATAGCACCCTCCAGCTTTGTCTCCGGTTTTGTTGGAGAGTTGCAAGGCCCTGCTCGGGACCTTGGCAGGGCTTGGGTTTCCGTTGGCGCACTGCTCCGGCTGCCGTGGCCGCGTTGTTTGCACGTTTCACTCACCAATCATTCCGCTCTCGTTTCCTTTTTTCTTGCTCTCTTCCTTCCACGAGCCCTCGCTTTCACGTTTTTCACTTTAAATTATTTTAGACCCTTTTTTTCTTTTTTTTTTTTGCTGTCGCCCCTCCACCCACACGCGTACACACGCACGTACACGCACACGCACGTACACGCACGCGCACGTACACGCACACGCACGTACACACACACACACGCGCGCGCGCGCACACTTCAACTCTCTTCTTCTTTCAGTAGACCTTATGTTCTCACTTTCTTTACTCCCCTTTTTGCCAACGCTCTCGACCTACCTTCTTGCATTTGCCTCCGACTTTTCTCTTTGTTTGTGGTTCTTGCCCTTGTCCCAACATTCCCTTCTACGTTGTCTTTTGATCAGTCTTCTCTTGCCTTCACCCAGTTTTCCGCCATTCCCTAATCTCCATCCACTTCCTCGTCTCACTCGCATCTTCGCTCTCGTTCTGGTAATCACATTTCATATATTTCCGGGTTTCCCGACATTTCGCGCGCTCTGCTATCTACATCTCGTTCTTCCCGGCACAACTTCAATTCATACTCGTTGTCCATCTCCCGCGTCCTTGACTGGCTTGCTACTTATCGGGGGTACTCTTTTACCTCATCATTAATTTCTGCCGACAGTCTCTAACATCACTTCATGAGTTTCGAACACGCAAATTTTACAGCGCCTAGTAAGTCTTTTTATCGCAAGAGTTGATGCCATATTATTTTTGCAAAATTGTTTTCAATTAACGCATGAATATTTTTTCCTTGTAGCATAAAAGAATCGCATAATGTATCGTCCGTGGTGGTGTCGCAGCATTTCATCCCCACACAGGGCAGACAAACGTTTCCGATTACGGAAAGAATCATTTCTGTATATTTTTTCCTTTAAAATAAGGAGGAAAATTCCAGGGCGCAACTTCTCACATTTTAATTATAATGCAATGTGAACCAATGGTGCTACAGAATGGCAGAGATTTTCTCGTACTAGTTAGTTTCCTTATCTCTGCAGTCTGGGCTATCTATTCGGTTTCGTCCAACCTTCCTCTCAGCTGTCAACTATGGGCGCTTGAAATATTTTACTTTAATTTTTTGAAACCTAGTAATGGAATTGAAATATGACTTATGAATGTTACACAAGTTTAAAATGTGATCCTGTATGAGCATTTCCATTGAAACATTTGGAGCCGCTTCTAAGGAAATGACCTTTCAGCGTTTCCCGAATGTCATGAAAATGCTGTTTTTGAAACTCGTTTTCACCCAACATTTTCGAGTTGTCAAGAAACTTTATTAAAACTCAATTCATAATTAATTAATCATTAAATAATTAAAAAAAGTAGCTTTGAAGACTCGTTATTCAGTGCAGTCGGTGCGTTTCTGAAATGTGGAATTTTGAGTTCATTTTCACAGAAAAGTTTTGATTTTTCGAGTGTCTTTAAAAAACATTATTTGAAATACTTGAACTCAGATTGTTTTAATGTGTACAAATTGCCCATAATAAAATATTAACGACGCGAAAGAGATATAAAAAAAATTCACTTTTGTAATTTTTGGAAAAAAAGCACAATGACCTTTGTCATCTTCAGTGCTTATAGTACTATTTGTTCAAAACGTTTGATGAAAAATTTGGAGTCGTTTTTTAGAAAATCTTGTTTTTAATATTTATTAATATTGCTCATATTTCACTCAACATTGCTTGCAAATTTCTATTAAAAATGTACGTGATATTAATGAAAGCAATAATTCTAGAGATCAAATTTCATTTGAAGAAAATATCTCTATCTTCAATGTATTCGTGGAAAGACCCCCCCCCAAAAAAAATCAACGTTTCATAATTTTCAAAAATCAAGAGTTAACAGTGAAAATCGGATCAATACCATCTTTATGAGTGTATGCACTTATTTCACTCTATTCTTACAAGAATTTTAAAGAAACTAGTGATGATACAATAGAAAAATGGAAACCAGTTTTGAGAAAATGGCTCCAAATTTTTACTTTCTGGGCCTTACTTTGTTAGAAGAGAAAGTATTGTACACGTGCGCCGGAAAAAGGTGTAATTTCAGCAGAAAAACTCTCATTGCCGGACTTTGGTAACAAAAACGTGTATAAATCTCGTTTCTACATGCAGTAAATTACTTCCTCTAACCTTGTGTATTTAGAATCCATGTTTTGTGGGTCCTTTATACCGAAAAATCGAAAATAGCAACGTCCTGGGAGGATTTAAAAAAAAATTGCATTTGGGTAATTTTTGGAAAATGAAATAAATTCATCAGAATTACGTTCACGTCATGCTATTCAGCGCATTTAGCACAATCCGTAAAAAACAGTTAAACAAAAAATTGGAGCCGTTTTCAAGGAAATGGTGTTTGAGCATTTCTGAAGATGAAAAATTTCGAGCTCATTTTCACAGAAAATTTTTGAGTTTTCGTAAAAATTTATGGAACAGCATTTAAAGCCCTCTTATTTACAAATGCAATAAAGTTTACAAATCTCCTGTACTGTAAATATTAACAACGTGAGAGATATTATAAAAATCACGTTTGTGTAATTTAAAAACGAACAAACAAAAGAATATAGCTAAATGACGTATATGTCATCTTATACTGTGCATTTAGCACTATCTGTACGAAAGATTTAAAGAAAAAATTGGAGCAATTTTGAGAGAATCTTGTTTACAATATTTTATAATAATGCACATATTTTACTCAGAATGACTCGAGAAATAGTAAAATTTCCAATTGACTGATTGATTAGTGATTTGGGGAACGTCAAGGTCGTTAGTCCCGTAACTGTAGTACATGCTTTTATCGCTGGAGGTAGCAGTGATCTTATGGCGATGGCAAAACCCGGCACTGACCTTCACGTCGGCTTGCGGATTTTCCACTACCTGGTATATCCCACCTTAAAGTATTGAAACTTATTTTCGAAGTATTACATTATTTTCTCTATAGGACGTATATTACTCCGTATATTGTCTTTAATTCAAAGCAACAATTAAGAAGATTGATTCAGTGCCAAGTTTAAACGAACGTTTTCAAAAAACGTAGTTCTTTTACCCAGTAGCAAGTATTTTTGTAGTGTGTACACTCAAAATTGAGTATTTTTTTTATAAACAATGAACTAAAGAGTACACCTGGAATTTGTGGATTTCAGTATCTTTCGTTTGAACCTTCAAGGTTCTAATGCCCTCAATTAAGAGAAAAATAAAATATTCTGCTTATTCTTATCTCGAAGCGGTTTCGAGCGAAATGAATTTTAAAAATTTCATTTATTTTATTCTTGTTATATTTAAAATACATAAATTTAATTTTACTGTCAAATTTGTTGAGGTATGTTACAGGAAAATACGAAAAGAACACGTCATGAATACAATTTGTAATGAAGAACAATACAGCAACAATGACGGGTGTCTAAATCAATTCTTTGGAGGTTAGTCTGGTCTGTGGAAATCAGGTCTTTGGAGGCCTGCATTTGTGCACTGATAATCTCTGTAGCTATGCACATTTGACTTAATATCTCAGCATTTCAATACACTTGTTCTACAAAAGAAGTCCTGCAATGAGTCTAAAACTACTGGTGCTTCTACAGATTATATCTTTTTGTACTATTGGTACCGCTACGTAAAATTATAATATTGCTAGTTCTAATCCAATAGCATTTCAGCCATCACTTGGAAACTCCTAACCAAACGGAGCACATATCTTTAGAAATACTGATGAAACAATCGAAATATTTAGAGATATACAATGAGAAATATTTTTGCATTAGTAAAAAATCTCTAGCTTTAATATCAAAGAACTAAAACAAGTTTGAAAAAATGGGAATTTCACAGTTGTTAAAATTTGAGAGGTTTTAATAAAAATTGAACCTGTTTAATAAAAATTGAACCATTTTATATACTATATGTATATCAGAAATAGAAATATATAATTTAAAAAATTATTAATAATATTTTTTTTCGATGATTTAGAATATTCAATTGTAATTCATAGAAGCTTGTGGATTATATTTGATTATATTTCAAATCATAATAGTCAATGCACTTCTTGTGAAACATCTTCTTTTTCAGTAGTTCTTTAACATTTGAGAGAAATCATTATAAATACACGTTTTTAATATCATGGTTAAATATGAATGGTATGGTATATCATCTTAAATATGAAATATGAAGTGTACAATTTTTGAAAACATGAAACGAAGGGCCTAATACAGAAAAGTCGCCAATGAAAATTACGCACCCTTAGTAAACGCGTTTCTCCCTATCATTCGTAAACGCGGGAGGGGGGGGGGGCTTTTCTTACTCTAACTGAATCTGCTAACTTACTAAATCTGCTTACAAGAGACAATACCGAGAAGCTTTGCGCATCTTCTGAACTTATTTTTTCTTTCATAATATTTATATGTTTGGTGGAAGAAATTTTATTTATTCATGTGCGCAGATCTTTTTAAGAAATTCAGATTGTCTTTCATAGTAAATCTCAGGTTAACACGGATTCCACATTGACAACATATATTATGTTTGCGACATAAGACATGTTTAGTTTTGTGTTTTGTTGAATAATTATTATAAAGAAATGACAGCGGGGCAATATGCCGTGTGGAAGGTATCATTTGGATTCTTTCCAATCATATTTATTCATATGCATATCAAGATATTTGTACAATTCGTCAGTTTTCAGAGCGGTGATGATCCTTCCACTAACAGTCTATCATGAGAGTTCACCCTTTTGAATTTGTTTGATTTATGCATTTATCAATACCTAACTGCATGTTTATGCCTCTGGAGAATTCTTTACCGTATCTATGTTCCTTATCAGTATGTTTAGGTCACGCTTCGTTCTCGAGAATTTGGATGTCATCCATGTAGGTTAAGTGTCTTATCTGCAATCTATCAGTTGTTCTCAGTTCGAGAGTGGCCTTTAGTAAGGAGTGTGGAGAGATGGTTCATTACCACCGGCGTAAGTTCCGTAGGGACCGACAGGGCCATGTCCGGGGTCACACATGGTGTAGCCAAAATCCACGTTTGCGGGTCGTTGATGTTGAAAAATCGATTAGGCCAAACGTCTATGGTCAAAGATGAGCCGATTTTCTCCAAAACATATGCTAGTATAATTCTGAGCTTCTCCATGTGCTTTTCAACTATTTTAAACCAGGTATTGGTCATCGTTAATTTTGTGAAATAGTTATAGAGTCTTCCGGTTAATTTTTGAGAGTGTAATCTGTAAAGATAGAATACAATTCTTTTTCTCATATTCTCCGTAATTTTTTCAATATTTTTGAACAGTTCCTTGTTATGAAGTCACTGTTACTGACCTCTAACTTTAATTGGGCCCCAGATTTTCCTGAGAATTTAGCGTTTGGTAGTTTCCAGTTATTCTAACAGCATTTTCTTATTTAAAGTTATTGTCATTATTATTGTCTTTCTTCTTCTTCTTCTTCTTCTTCTTCTTCTTATTATTATTATTATTATTATTGTACACATATAGTATAAAATACATTAAATCTTCTATAATTTCCATGAACCTTTAAGGATTTATGTCACTCAACAAGATGCATCAGTGAGTTCCCAAACGTGGTATGCCGATGATTCGAAAGTTTACTTTTCTTATCTGCTTCCTTTAACTTTTCGCTGCTTATCTGTGAGGCACCTGTTTACAAATGTAGATCGTTTGGAAATCAGTAATTCCAAAATAGTGTTGTTGTTTTTGTAATTGAGAATAATTGATTTCTGTGATTTTTTTTATTTTTATTTGTTTGTTGGTGTTCCATAACACATTGTTCTTCATATAAATATATTAGATATAGTTATAAGCCAAAAATACCATATTTTCTTTCAAATTTCTTCTTTAGATTTTTATTTCTTGTATTGGTGGTCGATAATAGTTGCTTTCTAAGCGTCGATCTTTACGAGTCTCTTAGTTCACAATATGAATGATATCCTATGCAATAATGTACGTACTGTGTATTATTTTCTTGGTATATTCGTTTCATTACTTCCATTTGCTCTTCAAGTATGGTCTGTAACAAAACCGTTTCAGTCGTATATACTGTGCACTTAAATCTTCTTTTTATATTTCATACATTTAGGACTTCTGCTCTTCATAGAGCATTTGTGTGTGCTACTTTTGCAGCCCTAGGAACTGTCACTATTTTTTCTGAAGCTCAACACGAACGCCTTAAGTATTTTACTATCAAATTTGTTCTTTGAATGGAATATTCAACCGAATAGTTTATATAAAGAAAATGACATGAGCAATACTGTCGCCGTGTGGTGGTACCTCTTTCAATGCTTTCAAAAAATATTGTGTACTGTAACAAAATAAAGCAACGGAATCTTAAAGTCTTATTTAACAATCTATGTTTAAGAGTTATTATTTATATAATCGACTAAACAGTATTGGATCGTTTTCGATGTGGCTGGATTTTTTCTCTTATGTTTTATTAAAAAATAAGATTGGGTTGGTTCGTTCGAGTAAATATACTGTTGTTTGCCGCAAATGACGACTAATATTTGCCCTTTAAAATTATTATTCTATATTTCCCTCGTGAATAAAAATATTCTTAAATCCCTTTTAACTCAGGGTGGCTCAGAAAGAAATTCAGGGTAGGATTTGGTTCAGTAGGCAATTCCGGGGAAATTGGTTCAGTAGGCAAAACATATTACAGAGCAGTGACGGATACAGAGTGACAAGTCCTACACTTTCCCCTTTTTTACAATTTTTTATATAAAAAGCAGGTTGATATCTAAAAATATTAAATAGCACGGAGAAGTAATTCACAACTCATTAATTTTTAAATAAAATTAAATAAGAAATACTTAGTAAACAAACATCACTTTTCAGTTCTCCTCTTGTTAACTTCACATTTAAGCAACCGTAACGCAACTAATGCGACTGGTAATCGAAGACTTCAGAGAGGATAGGCAATATCATAATTCCACTGTCGAAGGGGAACGCGCATGCATCGATAATCGACAAAGTGTGCAAGGGTTCTCCATCCATCCATTAGGAAAACTTTTCTCAGAATATGGCACGAAGCGAAGCAAATTCCGATTGTACGTACTCAGAGATGCGCGATAGTTTGATTGATTTTTTCGTGTTTCCGGGCGCGTCAACTGCTCTGGTCATTAGTCCCGTTAGTGTAGTGCATATTTTTTTCTCGGGAGATGGCGGTGATCTTCCCCCGCTGGATGGCGAGATCCGGCGCCGACCTACCGTCGGCTAGTGGGGTTTCCCCCTAACCAGGAGTCTCCCACCAGCGGGGCACCGCCCCAGCCAGGACAAGCTCTAAGCCCCCGACTGATCTCCCGGAATATGTGGTAGTGTAGTGCATGTTGGTGTAAGTGTGTGTGTGTAAGGGGAGAGGATAGGACAAGGAATGGGAAGGACAGATCGCGCGCGGTCCGTGGCCCGTTTGGTAGGGTACTGCTCCGGCATTCGCCTAGTGCTGATCGGAGAAACCTCGGAAAACCCCCGATCAGAGCAGCCGGCCGCTAGAATTCTCCTCCAGACAGTGACTGAATTCGACCTAGCCGAAAAGTACGATAGAGTAAGGTTATATTATGAAGCCCTTAATCTGAGAATATAGCCCCTAACACATGTAAATTGTTCCTTTCTGAATTTACTGATAAAAAATACAAAAATTATAAGTTTTTGTTTTGCGAAATGTATAATTGGTACACATTCTTCAGGGCAGGTACTGCGTTCTTTGAGAATCCGAAGGAGCCGACAACGCTTGTTAAATAAATAACTATTACATAGTGGATGCTGTTTATGACGTGGTAGATTGAATTTTGTTCAGCCTTATCAATTTCCTCTCGCTGACCTTCATTTTCTCGTAACATAGTGTTCTTATCTCTCGAGGGAACACCTGTCTCGGAGCGAACAATCTCGATTCAATATTTGTTGGCAACTATTTGGAATGGCTTGGTTCTTCGAAAATTCAGACACTGTTTGTGTGTTTGTTTGCGTTTATTAGAATGATATTGAGTAAAAATATAAGTTTTGATTAATAACTACAAAAATAGGCTTGAGTTAATTGAAACAACAGTTGTGTATCTCCATGCAATACAAAACTGCCGTGTGTAAAGCCTGTTTTACACGGTCATGTTTTCATGATTTCCCGTCGGTACAGACTAGTTACTGAGCAGACTGGAAGTAATTTGTACGAAAAAATGATGCATGCTTCATTTTTCCGTACAGATTTCATCCAGTTTGACTACGATGTCCCTAGTGTCACTTTATGGAACTTTCTTCGATTGCGTGCGTTCTCCGGACAGAGAATATACACGGAAGCAGATGCCACAATAATGCTAGCTGTCGCCGTAGCGATTATTGTTTTCCTTTCCATCTCGCAAATAAAACCACAATACCTCACTCGTCTTTCTACTCCTTACACTGCGAATTCCTAACTATGATCATTCTTCCCGCTAATTTCATTTCTTTCCGGAAATTCGATGTTCAATTGTTAAACTCCCAGCGCTTTTTGCGGCGTTCGGAGGAAGTATTTTCATCACGATTACGTACAGACCAGAAATGACCGTGTAAAACCGTGGAATCACGTTCATCCAGTTTCGGTACGAATAGAACCGATCGTCCTTTTTCCATCCAGTTTCTGTACAGAAAAATGATGAAAAAACAATGAAAAAATGACAGTGTAAAACAGGCTTAAGTCTCGATAGAGAAGAAGCTTTATGTTGGCATCCCAGGCATAGGCCTTAACGACTGTATTGACAAGATCTGTGCGGTGAAGCAGTACTTAAAACAGATGTTACAGATGGCACACACTTTCTCGAACGTCTTTAGTTTCGATGAACTACTCGGATTTGCCCCACCCTCCTCTCGCTAATGCCTCATGCTCATAAAAAACATATTTTTTGCCTTTTCACAATTTTTGGCTCCTATAATAGTAAAATTGAAATAAGACTTTAAGAATAGTATAGTACAGTGAAAACTGATTCTATATGCAAATTGTGATTGAAAAATTTGGAGCCGTTTTTAAGAAAACGTCGAGAGAATATCGTCGTTCAAGCGTTTCAGAAATTTGAGATCATTTTCACAGAAAACTTTTGGGTTTTTGAGAAACTTCACCATATATCATTTGAAGCATTTGTACTCACAAATGGAATAATGTGTGAAATCGCCCGCAATGTAAATATTTAAAATTGTGAGATGTATCAAGAAAATAGCTGTGTAATATTTGAAAAATCAAAAGAATACATGAAAATGGCGTTTGCATCATGTTATTCAGTGCATTTAGCTTTCTCCGTAAAAAAAAAAGTTTAAAGAAAAAAATGGAACTATTTTTGAAAAAATCTTATTTTAGTATTGCCTATATTTCACTCTAAATTGCTGGAAATCTGCTAATATTTTCAAAAGACCGTACTTGACATTAATTAAAGAACTAGTTGGGGAGATCAGATTTTATTTGAAGAAAAAATCAATATCTTCCACAATGTAGTTGCACGATGGGATCCAAAATATTCGAACTTTTGCAATTTTGAAAATTCAGAGTTAACACTAAAAATCGGACCTTTATAGATGTTTCTAATTCCATCTTCACAGAAATTAAAATAAGTTGAAGGCATTTCTTTGAGAAAAATTTGAAATTATCCGAGGGGCTTCATGTAAAGTACCTCCAAAATTCAAAGAATTATTTTCAAAACCGCAGGGTTTTGTGTTGCCAAATTTATTGAGGAATATTCATTTTAGAAAAAAATCCTTCGAGTAATTAAGGCGTAAGCGTTGTTAAATGCGTAGAAGAACGGACGTTTTGAAAAAGAAAGAAAAACACTACAAAATTCGTTACGAGGACCTCAAAAGGTATTTTCGTTGAAATCTCGGCAGCATTACATAACTTTCTCTGTACTACGTATGTTATTCCGTATATACCTACGTCTACGACAAAGTACAAAGAAACATCTCGATACAGATCTGTGGTGTTTCTGATTGAGAGTAGAAAGACATTAGAACGAATGTAAATTGGTCAGACATTTCAATTTATATTGATATACCTTCTCCGGCACGAACAGCCACATACTCTTGGATGTAGCGCTATGAGCTTCGTCGTTTCATGTCATGAGTAGGGCCCGGATTTTAATGACCTAAAAATCAGCGAAATATGAAGCATTTATGACCTAAAACCTATATAAATATGACCTTAAAAAATAAAATATGACGCTAAACACGTTTATTTTTAAAAAATTCATGTTGATTTTTTAAGTGTAACATAAATACAAAATTCACTCAAGAACAGATTGTGAGGATGTTACATGCGGTTTGCAGTCGTCGAAACTAACTAACATTTTAAAAAAATGCTTGTATGTGCAGCAATATGTTGTACACTTTTTCAGCCACGTGACCACGAGCTCGACCCAACTCACTCCGTTCAAATTCACTTATGTTTCAAATACTCGTCTGTGATGTAATTGTTGAGTTTATTTGTGACAATATCACTTGATACATTGTCATGCGAGACATTTTCAAGCACTTTATTCTTGTGTCTTCAAAAATATGACATACGTATGAATTTTGGGGAAAATTTGGCCAAAATATGACCTTTTACTAAAAACGGTCCTTAAAAATATGACAAATATACTCATTTATGGCAAAATTTGGCCAAAACATGACCTTTTACTGAAAACGGTGTAAATATGACTTTCTATGCACAATAAAAATACATTTTTCTAATCGACAATTCCAGGATTCGTGCATAAATTGTTTTAAAGTTCACCCGAAGGTTCGGAAAAAATATGACTTGTCATTAAAATCCGGGCCCTAGTCATTAAAATCCGGGCCCTAGTCACGAGTCTCAAAGAGAGCCGAGCTCACTACGCCTCGTGCCCGAGTCGCAGCGCGTTCCGGGCTGTAGGTCCCCACCGGATTTCTGTGCTCTCTTTGGCCTCAATGTGTTTAAACTTCTCCTTGATTTTAATGTGCGTACCAATGAATTCATGTTTATCCATCCAAGTGCCTGTAATCCATCCATATGCCTGTAACAAATAATGTACTTCCCGGTCAATGACCCCCATCTCGATCAGGTTTTTGTCCAGTTTCCCTGATCCATTGAGCAAATGCTGAGATGGCCCCTTGATTTGCTTCTGGACGTAAATGTAGCTTCACTATGCGCACGTTTTGTTGAACTTTCCTTTGCTTGTAGTGGTAGTAGAGCTTAGGGTGAGTTTCTATTTTGTTAACAATACAGAAAAATCAAGTCTGTTCGTTTCTTTACCGTTAAAAATAAGTTTTCTATAATTTGGCAACGAAAATATCAAGTTTTTAAAATGTTAATCTCTCGCTTTTTAAATTTGTTGTTGTTATTGTTATTATTATTATTATTAATATTATTATTATTAATCTTTCAAATATTAATAGTTAAATTGTTGGGAAGGGATTCTGAAACTCAAGAAAGCGTGCGCAGATGATTTTCTCCCCCATACGTCACATACAGTTTTTGACTGTTTTTGACTAAATAAATAAACAAGTCTCTCTTTTAGTGCGACAAAGTCAGAGCATGAAGTGACAGGTTCGCTGCGCAACTGCGAGTAGTGTGCCACCAAACAGAATGTTGCCTCTATGTACGTGCATCACACGAAAGACTCCATTTTGCCATCACCGGAAATGTGGTATGATTTCATCAATACATTGATGATGATTAATTTTTTTTTTGTTATTTAAGGTCGCATCAGCATCTAGGTCATTAGCGACCACTATTGGAGTTAGCGTTATGGTAACTGCGAAGATGAAACGATATGGGATGAAAGTACAATGAACAAGTACAACCATGTCCGCGGCAGGACTCGAACACGCGATCCTTCGGTCCGAGATCGTTACGACACTACTGCCTTGGCAATCTCGGCGACCGAATCGGCTAATGATGATTAATGTATTAATGAAATCGACAACATTCCTTCAGTTCCATCTTGTCCCCGTTGAAGCTTTTTGAATATAAACTTGCATCGGGCACAACGGCTTTTGCGCTTCTGTTTTGCTTCAATTTGTCGACGCTGCATCATCCAGACCGTTTCGTCTATATCCGTTCTGCTGCTGCCATTGAAGTACTAATAGAGCCCTAATTCTCTTTCCGGTTTGTAATCGTATACGTTACTCGTTTAAGTTATTGGACACATTTAAAATTTTAAGAGAAATGAGAACATTAGTCGTAGTTCAATAACATTCGGCAATGTGAAGTTTTTGAATTCTTTTCAATGTTGTCGCAATTCTTACGAAGTCTCGTAGGACATGTCGAACCCTCTGTCCTACCTTGTCCAACCCCCATGTCTCCCACAACATCAAAGGCATCCGGGCGTGTGAGACGGATGCACAAACCGAAGGTCAATGAATCCCAATGTTATCTGGATCATACGGACGTGGTCTTGCGCAGTCGATTTGAAAGGAGGACTGCGAGGCGGTGAGCAACAGGGAGTCGGCATCCGCGAAGAGGAAGGGGCGAAGGAGGAGGAGGAGGAAGAGGAGGGGAGGGGCGAGCGCCGCCTCTTCTCGCGAAATGCAGTCGGCGGAGGTGACGCACCTACCGACGCCCAAGCCCTTCCGCTCGGCGCATGTCCGCGCTGCCATGAGACCCAGAAAAGGTGGTGATTCGCCTTCGTAAGAAATTTCACAGCTTCTGCTAACTCCTGCCACTCTTGTCAGCTTATTTGTTAAACATTCAAAGTATTTGTTAACTCTTGTGCGAGAGAGGTAGAGATGGCAAATTTTACCAAAACATCGACCGGGCGGAGCGGTAGCTCAGTGTCTGTAACTGATGTCAATGCAGTGCCTCTGATCGGGAGGTCCTAGGTTCGAGTCCCGCGGCAGGATTTTCGACACTAGCTTTTCAGCTGGGTCGAATTCAGTCGCTGTCTGGAGGAGAATTCTACCGGCCGGCTAATCTGATCGGTAGTTTTCCGTGGTTTCTCCCATCAACACCAGGCGAATGCCGGAGCAGTACCCTACCAAACGGGCCACGGACCACGCGCGATCTATTCTTCCTCTTCCTTGTCCTATCCTCTCCCCTTACACACACACTTACACTAACATGCACTACACTACCACATATTCCGGGAGGCCGGTCGGGACCTTAGAGCTTGTCCCGGCTGGGGCGGTGCCCCGCTGGTGGGAGAGTCCTGGTTAGGGGGAAGCCCCCACTAGCCGACGGTAGGTCGGCGCTGGATCTCACCATCCAGCGGGGGAAGATACCCGCCATCTTCCCAGAACGAACATGCACTGAACTTACGGGACTAATGACCGAAGCAGTTGACACGCCCGGAAACACGAAAAAACCAACCAACCAACCAAAACATCGATACATTGATGTTTTGATGCATCGCTAAAGGGTTTTCGATGTCGATGAAAACATAGACGACAAAACATCGATGTTTAAAGCATCTGGTTTGATATCGATTTCGTGTTTCACTGTCGATTCAGGTTATGACACGCCTGGCGATAACATTCATTCATAACACGAGCAGCTCCCAATTTCCTCAGATTGCACGGACGAAATGAAAAAAAAAAGAGGATCACGCAAAACAACGATATTACTGTAGATGGCTGCTACTCAACAACGTGCTTTATTTAAAAAAATTAAAAATTAAAAAAACATCGATGTTTTTGCAACAAAATATCGATGTGAAGAAAACATCGAAAGCAAAATATTGATGTGAATGTATCGATGTTTCAGGTGGAAAACATCGATGTTTTAAAAACATCGATGTTTTTTTTTGCCATCCCTAGAGAGAGGTACAAGATCACTCTTTTGCTCAAATAGGCTTCCGGGGCCGCAGTCATTTCTTTCGGCTATCCGTGCCGTGGGTCAGACTACAAACGTTTCACTTTTCCTATTGTGAAATTCAGGGCGAAATATGTCGTCCTCAGAACTTCTCATTTTCAGTCCGGGTGAAGGGCACCGTTTGAAAACTAGCCTACGACGGCGCGAACAGCTAAGAGCAAACTTCTCGTTGCCGTTTAATAATAGCAGAGCTACCCGGAATAAGAATATAACCAGCAAAATTTGCGAAAATAAAATGAAAATCGAATAAGGCAGTATTATTCATGCTCTACATATTGGCCTACTCTATTTTCTATACTTGCAATAAGTCACACTTTTTGTATATAGTTTTACATCTCATTCCGTAGAAATTGATTGTAATATCAAGCAAAACTGAATGCGCAGGTGATGGCTTGACCTGCTAAAACACATTAATAAAATCAGCAGGCGTAATATAAAAATAGATAACCTGAAGGATCTGAAAACAAAATGTCTCAAATATCAGGATCAAGAAAATACGAGGATATCGAAATCGGTTTCAAATTTAAGGGGCCGCGACATGAGTCAGCTTGATTGCGGAATATCAATTTTGAAGAAAATCGGCTGAACGGTTTAGCCGCTAGCGTTATTCATGGACGGACGGACGCTTCGCCGTCATTCGATTTTTCGGTATCAAAGACCCACAAACTGTGGATTCTGGCTACACCACGTAATAGAAGATTTTCCCCCGTAAATTTATCAACTAGATTTTTTATCCATTTTTCGATACCAGGGCCCTAGTTTTTCTACCAAAAATTCGCAGCTTTTTCGCGCAGCATTATAAAACTTTATCTCTGCTTCGTAGCGAGAAAGTAAAAAATAATTTAAATCGTTCAGAACAATGATTTAAACTAGTGGTGCTAAAACAGCCCGTACTTTCTCGCCATTAGTAATGGAAATTAAATAGTTTTAAGCAATAGATTTTTTATTGAAAATTTAAAATGAAAATATATTGCTGACACTGAATACATTGTATAAGGTACGCAGTGTATTTACGAACATATGGGATACGTTTCTTAGCCTTACAATATTCTTCGAAAGCAGTATGCGAGAAAGTAAAATAATTAAAATTTAATAAATAATACAATGCTGATAGTGTTGGCAAAGAAATGCAAATAGATGGGGAAATGTATAATAGTAATTATTAAACACTATTATATTGTTATATTCTACAAATATATAAAATTATTAGTTTATATTCCCGCGAACGAAAGGCATTCGTCATTATCGCCTTCTGTTATCAGTGCAGCGTTACTACAACGGGTGACAACAACCAACACTGACCGCTCGTTTTCACATTCAACTCAATTAAAAGACTCAATTTAAAATGAAATAACATAAAAATAATGTAAATAAAATGAATAATAACAACAACAATAATAATAACAACAACAACAACAATATCAATAATAAAATGAAATAATATACAAATTTTAACTTACGTAGCATCCAATTGCGTAAATTGGGAGAAGGTAAATGAAGGCTAGCAATCTTTATTTCATATTTATTTCAAATAGTTTTTAAATCATTTGTAAAAGATTAATTTGTAAACGTATAACAAAAGCTTCAATGTAAGAAACGAAGAAAGACTGTGAATATTATTTCACATTTCTAACTTGCATAGCATTCAACTGCCTCAAAATACATAAATTACGATCACGAATCCCAGGATTTACAGAGCGAACGATTAAGTTTCTAGCTCAATTACTCAAAAAATACTCATATTTTCGAACATTTCAATATGACCTTACTTTAACTGTTTTTAATGAAAACATTTCGTTAAGGAAAAAAATAATTGTATCTTCATAATTGTAGTTGTAGGTATTTTTCAAGACAACTGCCAATAACGTCACGTAATTTTCTCTGTAAAAAAATAGTGCTAGGTATTAATTCCTGATTTCAGGTTCACTTAGTGGAAGAGATTAGATTATTAGAAGCTATTGATTATAATATCCAGGCTGCTGGTATTTGATTCGTTGCTTCTTCCCCGACGTGGACTGAAATTGATAAGATTTTTTGTTGGTAACCTCTTTGACTACAGCACTGAGCGAGTTGCCCGTAGACTTTGGTCTCCGTATTTGCCGCCAAGGTCTCAGAAATATTCATCATCACCATCATATGACATTTAAGGTCTGCTTTAACCTTTCGGTTATGAAACTACCTTTCCTGCCTTCAATTATATCATTCCACAGGCTTTCTTCCCTAAGAACTTTAAGCCTAGTCTCCACTTCTTTTGTCATGAGTGATGAGGGTTGATGGCGTCCAAGAGAACTTTCATTTAGTGGCCCATATCGAAACCTAGTCTTTCTGGCACGCTGGCAGTCACAGTTAATCCTCATTCATACATCCTCTAGGAGGAAGAAGACTGGGAAGGAATATGGTGATTAAGGTGTTACATGGTATTTGGGATAAGCCCCGTCAGGTCAAGACACTAAAGCAAACATACATGCTCGAACCCTCAGAATCCGTTACGCTTCCCTGATAAGCGAACATGTGAAGAGAGTAGGGCGGTAATTGTCGAAAGATTTCCTTTAGCCTGGTATTTAGCTAGCCAAGGTTTCTTTCACATGCCGCAAAACGACACGACTGTGGATTTTTCACCCTTCGAAAATCCGCGTACATACCTCAGCCCGACTTGAACCAGCGTCCTAGAGGACTCGGAAGCTAGCGAGCTAATCACTTAACTGAGGTGCGCTGTCCAGATTCTATTACGTTTTCCACACATTGTGACTAGCATAATTAGCATGAGTATTCTTGTAGCACAAGTGGTAGGAATGAATGATCTTTTTGGGTTATTGGAACATGATTGTTTTTTCCGAGTTTAGTATTATAGAATATTTTATTTAAGATTCTTTTTCATTTATGTTCATCTGATCCCCAGCCCCGTACCACTAACATAGAAAATGATGTCGAAAAGAATATTTTGCCAAATTAGGCTCAAACGATGAAATTACGACCGATTCATCAACTAATATTTTTTAAATTATTGGGGCTTAATCTCTTTTCGCCCTTATTAATTCACTTACTCACCTTAACACACTATTTACCGAAATTCTGTTTCAAAGACTTTTTGTAGAACTTTAGTTACTACATGTTTTACAAAATAAATTGAAAATAGGTCATAGACACTTCACAATTTTCATTAAAATGTTTTACGCAACCTTTGCTTGGCATTATTTACGCAACATTTGCATTAGCCACACACATTTTGTAATTGCGTTTTTTTTTTGTTTCTAAACCGTGAAATTTTTAGCCCCTTTTGAGGGATTATTTCACCTCTTTAATGCTCTTGTCCGCGGAAAAGAGGGCAAAACACGGGAGACTTTATCTTTTGCAACATATCTAGAATGAATAAGTCTAATCGGAGAGGAATACCTCGTAATGATTTTCCTTCTTAGTGTCAACGATATGTTCCCTTTCTCGTAGAAGTAGTACAGTACATAGGCAATGCGATTAAGTGGTATGTACACTTCTCCAGAACGTTGTTTAGGTGCGGAATCTCTACTTCTGTTGCGAGAAAACAGCTGAATCGTTAGGTTACCGGATGTACTATTTGATGCTACTTCTTAAAATTCGCTGACGTTACGGTGACGATAAAAGATCCGTAATTCATTGAACTGATAAACTGGCACGGAACCTTCTTTAGTAATAGCTAGACATCGGAAGTTTAGGCACTAAAAATCGTCTTTTAGGCGCCTAAAAAGGCACGGAAAAAGTCAAGAATAGGGAGAAAAAAGGCACTGTCATAAGTTTCATACACAATAAAATGGTCAAATTGTAATTTTTGTCTATATTATTTTGTAAACTCAAATGCACAAAATCAGTTCGTATATTTTAATGTAAAACTAAATTTACATATTTACAACTCTTCTACATCTTATTCTTAATAGTTTCCATTAATCAGTAATATTAACATATTAGCAGCAACTTTTCAAGGATCACAATTTCCAATTTGCGACGACTGCGAGACAAAATCAGTTCGAATGCGGAGAAGGATATCTGAACAATGTGACTGGCATATATTTTAGCAGTCCAACACTAGCAACACTGAAACATTCTGGGAATTTATATTTATTTCCACTTAAAATTTCGGTTTCCGCGGTGTATTGTCAGTCGTCCATGTTCTCAGATCATGGCTGGTATTTATAAAATAGGGAAATGGAGAAAAATCAGTTGGTATACTTTCAGGAATTCTCTCGTAATTTTAAATTTCAAGACGTGAATTGAAGGTTTCGTAATGAATGGTCACGTTGGACCATCGCCGATTTTTCGATATCTTAGCATTGTATATAAATGTAAGAAATAAAAGGCAAAAAAAGTCCTAAAAAAGGTATTTATGCAAAAAATAGGCATTTATGCTAAAATAAGCAAAAATAAGCATTATAAAATTCCGTCAAATGTCATCATTTGTCATGATTCGTGGACATATATTATCAGCCTTTAAATAAGTTCTCTTGAAAAAATAGGCATTTCCCTAAACATCCGATGTCTAGTAATGACACATAAAGCATTTGATTTACTTCTGCGTTAGTGTATAAACTTCCCTATTACATCTTCACGAGAAATAAACTATCAAAAAAAGGGTACCTAAACATTGGATCGAATTTCAATCATCTAACTTCCATAATTTTAATTCAAAATTAATTACATTTATGCTTGCTCTGCATAAATGTAATTTTTTATAACAGTTTAGGAGAAAATTGAATTTTCAACATCACAGTCACAGTGTCGTCACAGAAACAAAACAGTAATGTTAATTAAGTTAATGGTGATACAACAGCACATATGTTCTCGCATTATTTGTAACAGCTCCGCAATATTATATTCTACATGAACCTGCAAAAGTATTTTCAAACAGCAAAGTTTTTACAGCGCCGAAGTTCCAACTCAGGTCTATTGAGTTAACTCACCGTGCATTTTACTGTTACCCCATGCATTCGCACTAACGTATTCACGCCGACACTTATAGATCTAATTCTCTCTCCCGTTATTTCCAACTTGCAATTTTCGAACATACAGAGAGTTCAACGAAAATGAGTCTTGTGCCATTCTTTTAAACGTCCGTTGTCTTTTCCGTGGAAAAAATCAAAGGAAACATTTGGAGCGGTTTTTGAGAAAATGCTTTTTTTGTATGAACTGTATCAATTTCAAGTACAAATTACTCAAACTACTAGTTTTTTCAAAAAAATGTACATGGCTTTTTTATAGAGCTGATTTTTTAGTACAAATTTTGTTTAAAGCAAAAACCTCTATCTTCAATTTTGTAGTTTTGAAACGTTAAAATTTTGCGATTTTCAAAAATACAAAGTTAACCGGAAATGAGACCATTACCATTTTTTTTACCGTCGTTTGATACATGAAATCTGTTCTTTAAAAATAATTCCAGCTACTTTTAGGTATCCCCTCGAAATAACGAAATTTATCCACTTCCCAGGGCCCGGCAATAAGAATTTTTCTGTCGAAATTTTCCTGGCATGTGATTACAATACTTTATCATCTTTCGAAGTAAGGGCAAGTATCTTCAAATTGTCCCGGCTGGGGTGGTGCCTCGCTAATGGGACATACCTAGATTGAGAAAACCTTGCATCGGTGCCAGATTCTAACTTCAGCTGGGGACCAACATCGCCACGCCCGTGATGAAAACATTCACCACACGTACGGGATTAATGACCGTAGTGGTTGACGTGCACGGGAACACGAAATAATCAATCTTCTTCCTCCCCTTCTTCATTTTGAAATTATAGAAGTGGTCTATGTCGTTAGAACAATATTGCAAATGTTTAATGCTCACCATTTGGAATTTATTAATGTGTCCCCGATTTAATTCGATAGTGTAATTTCACTGCATAATTATCATAATTGCATAATATTTGAAATATTGTGCTCGATGCTTGGAATGCCTGGAGGACCTTGATAATTTATTTGCCTTCTCAATCTTGAGAAATGAAACGATCAGTTCTGCCTAAGAAACGAAGTTTATCTTCGTAACATCCAAAAAGATCCTTGGGTTACACAGTCCAGGTAGCTCAAGCGTGTCGTTACCATAGTAAACATTCCCTTACAGCGAAGGTTACAGTGAAGTGTTATTCTTCAGTGCCGCATATGCAATAAATCCAAAGGAACACGCGCATTTCGAAAACAAGAAGTCGAACTTGCAGTTTGGAGTAAATGAGGAACCCGAAATAAATTCAATAAAAGAAAAAAGTCAAACTCGTTAAAAAAGGTGAATTCAGTGTTTTTATCTACCATGACGCCGCCGCCATACGTAATACTTGAGGTAATGATACAAATTTCATATACATATTTCACAAAAACACGAGGAGTCAGCTTCATGTTAAAAGGACTGAAGGTCAAAATAACTGCAAGCCTATGCTGCTACAAGGTGCAAAGAATGTCTTTCGGACATATTCATCATAAGTATATCTATTTTATACAACTTAATGATTGTATTGCATTTATGTAACTTAATTTAAATTTGCTTTCATTTCTAAATTTATCAATTCTCGAAGCATTTTCGGAATAGCGAATACGCAAAACACTTTTTTACTTTGCCGTTAAAGAGGAAAGCTTTCTTGGCACGCGTGCCGTTTTACGGAGAAAGTAGGAAAGTTGTTATTGCTCTTGGATTTTCCATGATGCCCCGGGAGCGATGCTCATGTGACGTCATCGGATGTGGCTTCTGACGCTCTTCCGGCAATGCGTTGTTTTTCCCTATGTTGTCCGTGATTATTAACCACATCTGCCGTTGAGCCACGGACCAGTGCACTTGTAGATTATCCCACGTTTGTTATAGCTTTTTCAACGTTTGTGTGCTTAGTATCAAGACAAACTAACACATCACAGAATGTTCATGTTCATAGAAATTAAAAATATTGGCACCTCTAATTCTGAAACTATTTCCTTTTTCTCCATGGAAATAACGGCATATTTTCAACATAAGTCCTCAATTGTTTCAAATATTTCTTTTTATTGTTTCATTATTATTTTCACGCACACCACCACGTAGTACAGAGAACGTTATTTTAGAATTCAGCGTAAATGGGTCATTTTCCGAAAGAAAGAATTCGCTTTGAGGGTCTTTTATACCGAAACTAGTCGTGCTACAACAACATATACTTTCCCGCATAATTTTTTAGGGATCTGCAATATTATACCACTACACGAACTTGTAAACTTCTTTTCAACCAGCAATTTTTTTTCGCGCCGAGACTCCAACTCAGATCCCCCGAGTTAACTCGACGTGAGTCTTGCCGCTACACCAGCGTAGCGTCACGTTGGCGGCCGTGGGTGGGAGAAGAAGCGGAAGTATCGCATACTTGCGGGCATGAATAGCTTGGCGCCCCGGCGTTGGGATACTCTTAGACAAAGGGGACGCCAGCTTGACCGGGAAGGTCACGTGGTAGACGCGCGCCTCCCTCCTACCCCTAGGACGGTCACGTGACGGCTTCACTCTGGTATATAATCGAACCGACGAGCTCGCACGGGGGTTTTTGTTTTGGAAACCTCGCGCGATGCGCAAAACTTTACGCCCAGGCTGGAGCGTGTCGTGCCTATTGCACGGGTGACGAGGTCACGGTAGTGGCGCGGGAGAAGCGTCAGTGGAGGCGGGGCCTCCCTAGCTATGTGGGGTATCCACAGGGAAATACTCAAAAGTGTGTAGTTTCGGAGCAGAATTTAGTTATTGTACATACGTGTAAATAAACTTGTACATACTTGTAAATGTCAGTGTGTTTTTCTCCATGACGCCACACCAGACAGCCGCTCTATAGTACTAACTTGGACCGATCGCTTAAAAATCTAATTGTCTCGCCCAACGCAAGTTTCGGAAATTCTGTGCGATTAACCAACATGAGACCTGCGGCATTCTTTCAAGCGTCCCGTTTTAACCGTAGAAAAAATAAAGAAAATAATGAAGTAGTTTTTGAGATCTTGATTATTAAAAATTGTATTAATTGAAGCAGAAAATACATGAAAACTACTCGCTTTTCGAAAAAATTGTACTTTATCTTTTTATATACAGCTGATTTTAGAAAATAGATTTTATGTAAGGCAAAAATCCCTAGCGTCAATTTTGTAGTTTTGAAATATTATATTTTAGTTTTCGAATTAGAGAGTACGCGGGAAATGATACTTTCATCATCTTTATTCCGACACCATAATGCATACGACGAAAAAATTTAAAGAAAAAAATAGTGGCTGTTTTTGAGAAAATGTGTTTTTATAAATTGCGTTAATTACAAGTATAAAGTACGCAAAAACGACTTGTTTTATCGAGGCATTGTACGATAACATTTTAAAGAGCTGAGTTTTTAGAACCGATTATGTTTAAAGTCAAAATGTCCATATTTAATTTTGAATTGTTACAATTTTGCACTTTTCGAAACTACACAGTTTGCAGGAAATGAGACTAACGCCTCAATCTTAGCGTCCAGCGTTACAAACGAGGATAAAATTTTTTAAAAAAGGAACCCTTTTGGGAACTTTTTTTTCTTTCGAGAAAAAGTTTTAAAAATTAAAAATTGTCATTTCATATAAAATTACACAAACATGACTCGTATTTTCATAACATTGTACGTGACATTATTTCAAGATGTCTCTAAAAACAGTTTTTATTAAGAAACTAGTGGTGCTAAAACAGCACGCATTTCCTCGCCCGTACTGAGACAGAGAGAGAGAGAGAGAGAGAGACTGACAGAGAGAGAGACTGACAGAGAGAGAGACTGACAGAGAGAGAGACTGACAGAGAGAGAGAGAGGGCCCAACCAGAAAGGCAACAGAAAACTGACAGAGGGGACTGACAGAGAGAAGAGACTGACTAAGAGAGAGAGGGCTGACAGAGAAGACGGCAGAGAGAGGGCGGCAGAGAGAGGGCTGACCCCAGAGGGCTTGAAGTAGAAGAGGAGCAATAGAAGGCAACAGAAAGGCCCCTGACAGAGAGAAGGCAGCTAACTTAAGAGAGAAAGGAGAGGGACTTTGACGGGCAGAGAAGAAAGGACTGACGAATGAAGAGAGAGAGGGACTTGACAGACAAGCTGACGGAGCAGAGAGAGGGACTGAACTAGAAGAGAGAGAGAGGGACTGACTGGACTAGGAGAGAGAAGGCTGACAGACCCAGGAGAGAGAGGGACTGACAGACAGAGAGAGAGGGACTGACAGACTGAGAGAGAGAGGGACTGACAGACTGAGAGAGAGAGGGACTGACAGACTGAGAAAGAGAGGGACTGACAGACTGAGAGAGAGAGGGACTGACAGAGAGAGAGACTGACAGACAGAGAGAGAGACTGACAGACAGAGAGAGAGGGACTGACAGACAGAGAGAGAGGGACTGACAGACAGAGAGAGTGGGACTGACAGACAGAGAGAGGGACTGACAGAGAGAGAGAGAGAAGAGGACAGCCTCGACAGAAAGAGGATTTGACGGGCAGAGAGAGAGGGAACTGACAAAAGAGAACCCTAGCTGCAGAGAGGGACTGACAGAGAGAGAGAGGGACTGACAGAGAGAGAGAGGGACTGACAGAGAGGGGGACTGACAGAGAGAGGGACTGACAGAGAGAGGGACTGACAGAGAGAGGGACTGACAGAGAGAGGGACTGACAGAGAGAGGGACTGACAGACAGAGAGAGAGTGGGACTGACAGACTGAGAGAGAGTGGGACTGACAGACTGAGAGAGAGTGGGACTGACAGACTGAGAGAGAGTGGGACTGACAGACTGAGAGAGAGTGGGACTGACAGACTGAGAGAGAGAGGGACTGACAGACTGAGAGAGAGAGACTGACAGACAGAGAGAGAGACTGACACAGAGAGAGACTGACAGACAGAGAGAGAGACGGACTGACAGACAGAGAGAGGGAGAGGGACTGACAGACAGAGAGAGAGGGACTGACAAACAGAGAGAGAGGGACTGACAGACAGAGAGAGAGAAGGACTGACAGACAGAGAGAGAGAAGGACTGACAGACAGAGAGAGAGAAGGACGGACAGACAGAGAGAGACATTTTAATTAAAAAAATTGTATCTATTTTTGAGAACATTTTGCTAATGTATTTGATGCTTCGTAGGTATTGTGTAGTCCTTCGAAAGTCAAGCTTATTTCAATTGATCGGGGAATCTTAATTTTGGAGAAAATTTGCTAAACTGTTAAGACGCTAGCTGTGACCACAGGTGGACGGACCGACAGGCAAATAGACTTTTGCCGTGAATTGATTTTTCGCTGTCAAGGTCCCACAAAACATGGAATTTGAATACATAACGTTTTAGAAGAAGTAATTTACTACATACAGGAATAAGATTTATCCCCTTTTTTTACTAGGGCTCGACAATATGACTTTTGGTGTCGAAAATTGGTCGCTTTCCGGTGCTCGATTACAATACTTTCTCTGCTTACGAAGTGAGGGAAAGGAATAGTGGATATGTTTTCTGATATACAGTAAAAATTACTTCTTACAATAAGTTGTCGACAGAATCCACGAATTGGTGCTGTCTGTGCAGCGCCTCTTGCCGACACCAGGTTCTTGAACCTGATGGTTACAGATTTTCCATACTAGCTATATGATGCTAGCGACACTGGCTATAGCCAGGTCGAATTCTATTGTTGCTTGGAGGAGAATTCTAGCGGGCGATTGTTCTGTTCGTGTTTTTCGTGGTTTCTACTATCCGTATCTCGCGAATTCCGATGCAGTGCAATAATAAACGGGCCTCAGAGCGCTCGCGATATTTCCTGTCTTCATTCTCATGTCATCACCTCTTACATTCTACCACACATACATACTACACCATCACATATGTGGGGAGATCAGTCGGTAGCTTAGCACTTGCCCCTGTTGTGGCGGTGCTCTGCTCGGAAGTGATATCTGGAGGGGAATACCCCGCAAGCCAACGTGTAATCGGCATCGGATTTAGTTGCAGAAAAAGAATCTAGCCACTTCTCGGGATAGAACGTTCTTTACACTAGGGGATTTGATGTAGATGCGCCAGTTAAATGGAAATGTGCCAGAAGGCCAGTATTGCTTACCCAAATATTCATGTTAGTTAAATGTAAATATGCCTTCCGGCTAGTATTGAATTTAGTATAATCTCTTATCCTCACATGTTCTTAACTTTGTACATAGTAGGTTAGTTTATTATTTTCAAATATTAATTTATGCAATTCTCTTGTTGTTTCATGCTTCAAGTTAAAAATTATTCGCAAAGCAAAATAAAACGTACACTTAGGAAAAATAGATGCATAATCCGCCGTCCATGGGAGAAAAAATATGTAAACACCCCATTTTAGTTCCCTCAAAGATATGTAGATTAACTTAAAGGCGATGTCAAGGTGGGGGATGGAAGATAGGGCCGACGCCCAGGTGCTTCTGACCCTCTCCCAGCTTGGCTGCCGCTAGCATGCCTCGTATATTTTGTGACTGCAAAATAAACAATTTATACGAGTATAAGGGGATTAATGACCACAGCAGTTGACGTCCCTGCAAATATCGATCAATCGAACCACCTTTTGAGGGTCCTTGATACTGTAAAATAGGATTACGATAAAACGTGTGACCGTGTCTGTCTTCACAGAAATTCACAGAATTCATTTAGTGAATGGTTTTTGTTATTTAAACTTTTGAACTCTATAGTACTGGAGATCAATCAGTTCATTTTCTGTAGTTCAAAAGGAAAGATGGAAGAATGAAAGCTTGTTTCACTTTATAGTTAAAATTCCGATTGATTGTTAGTGATTCCCGGCGGGTCAACTAGTAACGTAATTTGTCTCGTAAGTGTAGCGCATGTTTTCATCGGGAAGTGGCGGTGATCTTCCCCCAACTGAATGTCGAAATTCGGCGCCGACCTACTACTAACTAGTGGGTTTTTCCACAACCAGGTATCTCCCAGCAGCGGGGCACCTCCCCAGCCGGAATAAGTTCTAAGTCCCCGACCAGTCTCCCGGCATGTGTGGTAGTGTAGTACAAGTTAGTGTAAGTGTGTGTGGGTAAGGGGAGAGGATAGAACAACGAAGAGAAAGGAAAGATCGTGCGCGGTCCCTGACCCGTATGTTAGGGTGTTGCTCCGGCACTTGCCTAGTGTTGATCGAAGAAACTTGGCGGCAGGATTTTCGACACTAGGTTCCCAGCTAGGTCGAATTCAGTCGCTGTCTGGAGGAGAATTCTAGCGGCCGGCTGTTCTGATCGGTAGTTTTTCGTCGTTTCTCCGATCAACACCAGGCGAATGCCGGAGTAGTACCCTACCAAACGGGCCACGGACCGCGCGCGATCTGTCCTTCCCCTTCCTCGTCCTATCCTCTCCCCTTACACACGCACTTACACTAACATGCACTACACTACCACATATTCCGGGAGACCGGTCGGGAGCTTAGAGCTTGTCCCGGCTGGGGCGGTGCCTTGATGGTGGGAGAGTCCTGGTGAGGGGGAAACCCCACTGGCCGACGGTAGGTCGGCGCCTGATCTCGCCATCCAGCGGGGGAAGATCACCGCCATCTCCCTAGAGAGAAAAACATGCACTACACTAACGGGACTAATGACCGAAGCAGTTGATGCGCCCGGAAACACGAAAAAATCAATCAATCAATCGGAGAAACCACGGAAAACGACCGATCAGAACAGCTGGCCGCTAGTATTCCCCTCCAGACAGTGACTGAATTCGACATATCTGACAAGCTAGTGTCGAAAATTCTGCCGCCGTCAGGACTCGAACCTAGGACGTCCCGGTCAGAGGCGCTGCAGTGACATCAGTTGATGCACTGAGCTATCGCTCCCAGTAACTATACTTGGGTTTTTCTAACGTGGCATATGTGGGAAGTATCTCCAAGATGAAATTCGGCACAACTTTTTGCGTCATGCCGCTAGTCTCGCTTGATCTGCAGCACTGCTTGATACGGACGCAATCAGGCGACATCTTGTGGCAGGACGAAGAAAGACGCCAAATATCGTCAAAGACCTGCCGCCGTCGTGACTCGAACCTAGAACCTCCCGATCAGAGGCACTGCAGCAGAGGTGGTTTCGTCGTTGGTGCCCCCATTCACATGCTCGTTCGTGTGCTTGGCAGGTGGCAGCAACGCGTCGACGCCTGCCGCCCCGCCCAGCCCCAGCAGCCCCGCCTCCTCGGGCCCGGCCGTCCGGCCGCGCGTCGCCACGGAGTCCAGCGTCCCGGGGGTGGTGGACCTCCGTCGCGGCAGCGTGCGTCTAGACCTGCCGGCGCACGCGGCGGGCGACGAGCTGACGCTGGCCGCCGGCGACGAGGTGGCGGTGGCGTGCGACGGCGACGGCGCGGGCCCGCTGGTGTGGTCGGCGCCCGCCGCCGCCGACGGGTCGCACGCCGCGCGCCTCGTCGCCCTGGCCAACGCCCGCCCCACCAGCCCAGGCCCCGCCCCGGGCGTCGCCCGCCGCCAGCTGTACGCGCCCCGCGCCTCCGGCAACCTCGTCAACCTCTACTGCTGCGCGCGCCACCCCGTCCACGCCACGCTCGACAACGTCACGCAGGTGGCCAACACCGACCTGCAGAAGTGCGTCTACCTCTTCGTCAACGGTGAGTTTGGTTGGCATTAATTAAGGACTAGTAATTACGGACACGTCAACTGCTAAAGTCCCGTAAGTGAGGTGCTTGTTTTTTTTGCTCGGGAAGTTGCTGTGGTCTTGCCCCGTTGGATGGCGAGATCCAGCGCCGACCTACCGTCGACATGCGGTGTTTCTCTCCACCAGGACTCTCCCACCAACGGGGCACCGCCCCAGTCGGGACAAGCTCTAAGCTCCCGACCGGTCTCCCGAAATATGTGGTAGTGTATTGCATGTTAGTGTGTGCGTGTTAGTGTGTGCGTGTTGGTGTGTGCGTGTTGGTGTGTGCGTGTTGGTGTGTGCGTGTTGGTGTGTGCGTGTTGGTGTGTGCGTGTTGGTGTGTGCGTGTTGGTGTGTGCGTGTTGGTGTGTGCGTGTTGGTGTGTGCGTGTTGGTGTGTGCGTGTTAGTGTGTGTGTATTTGCGTGTTTGTGTGTGTTTGTTTGTGTGTGCGTGCGTGTTTGTGTTTGCGTGTTTGTTTGTTTGTTTGTGTGTGTTTGTTTGTGTGTGCGTGCGTGTTTGTGTTTGCGTGTTTGTTTGTTTGTTTGTGTGTGTTTGTTTGTGTGTGTTTGTTTGTGTTTGTTTGTTTGTGTGTGTTTTTTGTTTGTGTGTTTGTTTGTTTGTTTGTTTGTTTGTTTGTGTTTGTTTGATTGTTTGTGTGTGTTTGTGTGTGTGTGTTTGTGTGTGTGTGTTTGTGTGTGTGTTTGTGTGTGTGTTTGTGTTTGTGTTTGTGTTTGTGTTTGTGTTTGTGTGTGTGTTTGTGTGTGTGTGTGTTTGTGTGTGTAAGGATTGAGGGTAGGACGAGGATCACCCGCGGTCCGTGGTCCGATTGATGGGGCACTGCTCCGGCATTCGCCTGGTATTGATCGGAGAAACCATCATCTCCCATCTCCCGTCATCGGCTTGATCAGATGTTATGAATTAACAAACGAAACTCGTGGGATATGTCGGTGAGGTGAAGTACACAGCGAACTTTTTATAACGAAGTTTATTTTCATTAATTCGATGAAAAAAGAGTAGTAGAAGTTTCGCTCTTGTTGGCGCCTTGCTACCGTTACTGAAGCTGCACTACTAGGCGATATGCCTACAAGTAGCAAAATTGATAGGCGGAGTGGCTCACCGCAGCCTCTTCAAGTATTAATAAAAAATCTTTAGCTCACAATTCACAATCACTCACTCTCAATTTCGAAAATGCGCCGAGGGTTTTATATAAAGTTCCCCCCAAAATTAATGTATTATTTTCAAAATCGCCGACCTTCGACTCGTGCAAAATCAACAGGGTTTTCTTCAATTTGGAAAAATTCCAAAGTATTGTTTAGGCGCTATGTTTGTTTACATACATCACACAGACGGACGGATGAACGGACAGATGGCCGTTTTGACAATTGACTTTCCGGTATCAAAGACCCACAAAACAGAAAAATTGGCTACACCACGTGTTAGTGGATTTTTTCTCGATTTAGCAACTGTATTTTTCCACTTTTTCGTTATCAGGGCCCGGAAATGAATTTTTTACTGACAAAAATCTGCCATTTTTTCGCGTAACATTACAAAACTCTCTATACTGCGCATGTTACTCCGTGTATACGTGTGCATACGAGAAAGTAAAAATATATACAGTTCCATTTGGAAACAACAACGTTACTTCAATATCTCGTAAAATACAAGTGATAAAAAAGAAATGAATACGTGTATCAATTAACCCCATTCCCTCATGCACTTCCGTGAAAACTGCATAGCAATAACTTCAACCATTCAAACTCTCCAGGAGGTGCTAAAGGTACGTGAGCCATCTGTAAAGTAAATTACTTCCTTCAACACGTTGTGTAACCAAAATCAGTATTCAGTAACCAGAAGTTTTTGTGGGTCCTTGATACCGAAAAATCGATTGATGGCAAAAGTCCGTCTGTCCGTCAATCCCTGTGTCTATGCTAGCGCCTAAACAGTTCTGCCGATTTTCTTCAAAATTGGTATTCCCCGATCGATATAAATGAACTCAAGGCTTTGGGAGTTTCAATAGGATATTTTGATTTTTAATGGTACTTTACATGAAGCCTCGAAAACGTTTTCAAAATTTTCTCAAAAATATAACTTTTTTTTATCAAACTTTGTGCTCGGATAGCATAAAGGACACTTAAGAGAATGGATCAGGTCTCTTGTTCGTTGAAATGGCCAACCCTGTATTATGCTCCTCATTTCCGATATGATAGTTTATTTTCGACATTTACATCCTCCTTTTCTGGAACTCCGTACTTTTCAGTTTTCCTTTTTTTCTCTCTTGCAGATTCATTTAATCCGCATGAATGAGTTATGTATTAAGTCTTTCAAATTCATCTAAATTCCATCGTTCCCTTAAAGTTCCTTTCTCAGTAAATACTTTCGTTACTCATTGTCCATTTCGTTTTATACCGTTTAAAATACTTAACTCATCTTGTAATGAATCACACTCAGTCCAACCAGAACTCTTTTGATAAAGCTCTAACCTCATTTACTACTCTGAATTCTTACACTTCCCTCACAACTTTCTTCTCCACGATACCCTGTGTTTGTTTTCACCTCATATTCCGATAATATAAAACGTTTCTCCACCAAAATCACCCCTCATCCTTCCGGTATATATTCATATTACACATTCATAGATAATTTTTTCACTAATTTAGGAACCCCGTCCACCACATACTGTACCATATTAATATAATACTAGTGTACCCGTGCGAGAATTCTCGCATGGTAAACCCCACCGTCTGCCCTATATTTCCGTTTCCATATTAAGCCTGTAATATATATTTTTCTTCAAGACCCTGTTCTCCTCAGTCACTTGTTCAATATATCTCCTTCTGATTGATAACAAACACCCTTATAAATAATATTTTTATTTAACGTTATTACTAAGCAGAGAGGTACACTCGTGTCATTTAATCGTGTAAAATATCAAGTAATTAGTTTAATTGCACGTACAGTTGCAGGTTCTACGAGTTCTGATCAGCTGAGGTAAAATAGGGAAGCGTCGAATCAGCAAAAATGTAACAGAATGGTCAGGAGCATGTTATCCTGTAGAATGCTATTTGAGGAACGTTTATTTGAGCCCTTTTGGCCTTCGACCTCAAACTTTTAGTTTTTAAGGCCCTATATTGCTTTGTTTAGATGTTATTTAACAATACACACTCAAAAATGCTGAAAGTATTGCGGGTTGCATTTGAGATGAATATTTATATGCGTTTTTTAAACAAATCCTTCATGGTTTTAAAGTCAAAGTGCAATTCGTCACGTCTCCGTGAAATTCTCCTTCTTTAGAGACATCATTTATAAAGATTTTTGCGTGTGAAAGTCGCAAAAGGTATGTATACTTTTGAAATAATATTGGATACTATAAATTTGCTCGGTTTGGACTTTCTCGAAATGGATTAAATAATTTCCATCGTTTAGTAAATTTTCATATATTGATTATATCATTCATAGAAAGATATGAATTCATTTTTTTTAAAACAATGTTTACCAGGAAGAGCGAGAGATGTATTAGGAATGAGGATGTAGCCTAATCCTTGAAGTTGATGATTAGACATCGGATTTTTAGGGAAATGCCTATTTTTTCTAGAGAACTTATTTAAAGGTTGATAATATATGTCCACGAATCATGACAAATGATGACATATGACGAAGTTTTATAATGCTTATTTTTGCTTATTTTAGCATAAATGCCTATTTTTGCATAAATACTTTGTTTAGGACTTTTTTGCCTTTTATTTATTACATTTATATACAATGCTAAGATGTCGGAAAATCGGCGATGGTCCAACGTGACCATTCATTACGAAACCTCAATTCACGTCTTGAAATTTAAAATTACGAGAGAATTCCTGAAGGTATACCAATTGATTTTTCTCCATTTCTCCATTTCCCTATTTCATAAATACCAGCCATGATCTAAGAACATGGAAGATTGACAATACACCGAGGGAACCGAAATTTTAAGTGGAAATAAATATAAATTCCCAGAAGGTTTCAGTGTTGCTAGTGTTGGACTGCAAAAATATATGCCAGTCAGATCGTTCAGATATCCATCTCTGCATTCAAACTGATTTTGTCTCCCAGTCGTCGCAAATATGAAATAGTGATCCTTGAAAAGTTACTGGAAATATTACTGGTTAATGGAAACTATTAAGAATAAAATGTAGAAGAGTTGTAAATATGTAAATCTAGTTTTACATTAAAATATACGAATTGATTTTGTGCACTTAAGTTTACAAAATAATACAGACAAAAATTACAATTTTTCCATTTTATTGTGTATGAAACTTATGACAGTGCCTTTTTTCTCCTTATTCTTGACTTTTTCAGTGCCTTTTTAGGCGACTAAAAGACGATCTTTTAGTGCCTAAAAATCCGATGTCTATTGATGATAATTAATATGTATATTTTAGATCCTGCTTTGCCCATCGTGGAGCCCCAGTCACAAATTATAGTTTCGACTGTCGAGGGACAATCTGTGACCGTGGGCTGTCGTCCATCATCCAAGAATCTCCCAGTCGTTTTGAAAATCAGAGGCACCCCGAAAAATCTCACAAATTGGACGTTCACTCCTCGTCGAGGCTTCACGAAAGTGGCTGTTAAAACAGATCACGAACTATTACTGGACTGCATTTGCGAAAACAAAAAGCAGAGATTCTATTTGATCGTGCGAGGTAAGTACTTCATGTTTATCTTATAATTTTATTTGAACGTCTGCTTATCATTCTCGTCACAAACATATTATATTAATTATAATAATATGATTTGTGATTATGTATCAGTTATACTAATTTGGAAATTATTATAATTGTAATTAGATAAGAGAGTTGTTATCTAAAGGAAGGTATTAACAAAGCTCTGATAATAACTGACTACATAACGGGTTAGACGAAGCAATTTATTATACATAGGATCAAGATTTATCCACTTTTTCGTTACCAGAATCCATCAATGAGAAGAGTTCTTCCGTTGAAATTCTCCGTTTTCCGGCATACGTTTACAATACTTTCTCTTCTTACGAAGTAAGGCGAGAAAGTAAAGAGAAAACAATATTAGGCGTAAAGAAAAAAAACGATAATTTATATTTGGGTTTTTGTATCATGGTAGCTGAGGGTATTATCTTCAAGATGGAATATGACACGGCTTTTCGCATCTTTCTCGGTTGTGCCGCTAGTCGCTTTATCTGCAGCACTGCTTGATAGGTCGCGAGCATGCGACATCGTGTAGCAGGACCGAGAAAGACGCAAAAAGTCGTCCCGTATTCCATTTTGAAGATAATATCCGTAGCTGCCACATTAGAAAAACCCGTGTATAATTTTATGGGCTTGTATGGCAATTAAGTTGCGCGACAACGGTTGAAAACGCGTACTGAGAAGGGATAGAAAAAAATCATGATATCCATATATTAACATCGATATTTTCTTCTCATCGATATTTTGTTACAAAAACATGGATGTTTTTTTTTTACTTTATATGTTTTTTAAATAATATTTTGTAAATAAAGGGGGTTAAGTACGTTGTAGAGTAGGTGCAATCCACAGCAATATCGTTGTTTGGCGTCATCTTCTTTATCACGCCGTACATTTTGCCTGTGCAATCTGAGGAAGTTTGAGAGCTGATCGTGTTATTAATGTGTGTTATCGCCAGGCGTTTTATTGCCTGAATAGACAGTGAAACACGAAATCGATAACTAAACTTGATGTTCCTTATTGTTAATTTTATTCTTTACATTCGATAATCATTTTACATACTACTAACATGCTGGTAACTATACAATAAAATATATCCCTTTTACGTACTTAAAAATGGATAGGAAAATCGCATGTTTATTAGTCTATAATTAAACCTTCGATGTATTCTCAACGATGTTTTCACCGACATCGAAAACCCTTTAGCGATGTATCGATTTTTTTTCTGACTCTTATATTATTTATCGACGCAAAGCGTCTCTTCGCCCCTTATCGAGCGTTGAGCGCGGAGTAATCCTCCATTAACGTAGCGTATGTTTGTCTCGTTTCGTCCGTCGGTTGTCAAGAGGACCGCCAGGTAGAATCTCCGCGTACGCGTCTGCTACTACGCGCTCCTGCGTCACTACCCAACGGCCAGAAATGGGAAGGAATTAGGAACGGGGTAGGGTTTAGGACACTTCACAGGGGTTGGACTAGCCCTTGTGAAGCAGCCAAACTCGTTTTGTTAGAACAAATTTCACATGAGATTCGACGGGAATCGATGAGAATCGAATCCGGACCTCAGTGGTGAAAGGCTAGCAACTTTGCTATGAGCCACGAGAGAGCTCTGGTTTGTTTTGGTCCACTTTGAGCTGAGTGCGTGTTGGTGGCTGTGCGCAGACGCGGCCAAGGGGGTGACGCGGCCGTGGCTGGACGCGCCGCTGCTGCTCCGGGCGGGAGCCACCCTGCCGCTCAACTGCTCCATCCTGCTGCCCCAGACCGCGGACGCCGACTTCACGTTCAAGCTGCACGGCATCAAGATGGTGAGACAACTTGCGTCTCACGTTACTTTTATTTACTAGTCGCGCGACTTTCCTTGACGTCTGAACTCCCTAGTGCTCAACACAGCACGACTCGGTATGATCTGGTCAGAATATTGGTCTCACACGGAACGGCACGGCAAGATTGTCAGGGCTACCTACCTCTGCTTTCGAATGAATTCTGTTCTCGCGTTTTCGCTGTTATTGTTGTGCCCTGTGATTTATTCGATTCAGATTTTGGTGATTAGGATTACGATTCGATTGTTAGAAAGTGGGGACATTGTTGATTGGAGGTCTCGCTTCCTTGTGAAAATGAAGCTCTTCATGGAAGACGGGCGGGAAAAAAGTACTAATAGCTGAAATGGCTGCAGGTGCTGGTCACACAGTCATTCGTCTTCCTCCCTACAATTGCGACTTACATGCAATTGAGCTGGTATGGGCAAAAACTAAAAGGTATTTTACGGAACACAATATATCTGGGGACATGTCGGCTACGCATCTGCGTGAATTAAGTCTGAGGGTTTGAAGCTGTAACTGTTTCGGACTGGGAAGGTTAATGCAACCATGTAAAACATCTAGAAAAAGAATACTGGCAAAAAGACAGGATAATGGAAATTGTAGTGAATGACATTGTAATTAATACTACAGAGAATTCAAGTGATGATTCACATTATTCAGAAGATGAAAATTCAGTACGTACACTAATATCTTATCTCCTTAATAAGCAATATTATCATTATATAATTAATTTCACTTGTGGTTGCTATTAATTACGTTATTATTTGTTCTATTTTATCGTCTATAATGTCCTGTTGTATTAAGAGTGAAAGAGGCGCGAATAGTATTAATAATGTTACAGTTGGCAACTCCCGTCAGATGTGACGTAGGGAGAAGTCTCCTCTCCCCGCACCCCGCGCTGGGAGACGTCAAGAAAAGTCGCGCGACTAGTAAGAGTGTCATTTCGCTTTTCGTTCACCAACTTGAAGTGATCCGGTTTTCTTCTTATTGTTAAGTACAAAATGTGCCTTAAACTAGATGAGTTTTGCGGGGTGAGTGAGTGTTGTGTTTCCGGGCGAGACTACTATGGTCATTACTAGGGAGTAGATTTTAATGGAATGTCCATTTTTTTCTTTTCTCTGTAAAACAATGCATTTTAGTATAGACATTAATTTTATTTTATGGCAAAAGGAAATGGCCCATTTTTACAAGACCTTTTTTTTTTCATTTTTCGTCAATTTCGACTAATAAGAAATATTTACCTTTTCCTGTCATTTTAAAACCATTTTTTGCTGGTTTCATCGATTTTAATATAATTTTAAATAATATGTTCACTTGCTTTAAATAATATTTTCGAGAAGCAACAAATATTCTCCACGGCATTCCTGAGGAGCCTATTCCATTTTTTGCTCAGAAATTGTAATGTCAGCCTCTGTGATTATGTAATCTAAGATTCCTGTGACGCCTATCAGCGCTATTTTTCTGTTAGGCCGATTTTCGGATAACTAAAGACAGATATTTCCTGGTAAAGAACAGTTCAAACCAAACCTCTGCACACTGAGTTCTCTTAAACGAAAGGGAGAACTCTCGATTACATCAGTAACATATCCAACAATTTGAACTATTCATCTGAACTAGCTTTAATCAATTTTTCCCCTAATTTTTCTTTCCTCTGAGAGCATTTTAAAAGCATTTTATAGATAAATTTTGGTGAATGTTTTAGGTCATCAAAATCCACCCCTAGTCATTAGTCGCATAACTGTAGTGCATATTATATTATGCGATGTGGCAATGTTCCTTCGCAGCTGGATCATGAATTTGATTCAGACCTTCAAATAGGCTAGTGGGGGATTTTTCCCTTCCAGGAATCTCCGCCAGCGGAGCCCTGCCCAGGCAGCACAAGTATTGCGCTCCCATAGAATTTTCTCCGGACAGTGGTTGAATTCGATCGAGCCGTCTAGCTAGTGTTGAAAATTCGCCACGCAAGAATTTGAATACTAAGATCTCCTAGTCAATGTCGGTGGGGAGGCCACAATTTGTCACTAAGCTATTACACCATGTGTGATCTGAGCTGACATTTCAATTTGTTGGAGAGATTTAGAGATAATGGAAGATAAGCGCCAAAACGGCATTGCACGACCAAAAGTTTTTCTGTTAAGTTGAAGCCCGAAAAAAGGTTCCATTAAATGCAAAAACATTATACATTCTACTCCATTTATAGTGAAATTCCAGGGAGTAACATTTTTGGTTCGCTATATCCTAAGTTCACTACATCTGATGATGTCAAAATTAAATAGAATTTCTCTATAACGATTGATTTTGTTAATATAGTGATTCAGCAAAGATTCGCGTATATGAACAGCACGATCTGAAAATTTCAATATCTTTATTTGTCCTTAAAAATCAATTATTTTCAATTCTCTCTCTCTCTGTCTCTCTCTCTCTGTCTCTCTGTCTCTCTCTCTCTCTTTGTCTCTCTCTTTGTCTCTCTCTTTGTCTCTCTCTTTGTCTCTCTCTTTGTCTCTCTCTCTCTCTCTCTCTCTCAATCTCTCTCTCTCTCGGTATCGCTGTCTTGACATCTTTCAATGCTTCTTATACTTTTGGAACAGCGTCCTACTCTACGAAGACCCTTTTACTGTCCTAATAATATATGAGATCCAATTAATTTCCAGGACTTATTTACTACGTTCACTATAGCCGAGGTTCAGATTCACTAAAACAGAGTCTTCTTATGTTTATTTGTAATGTAAGTGAAACAGGACCAGACACTCACTCTAACTCAGAAGTTCACTATAACCGAGGGCTCACTATAACTCAGAAGTTCACTATATCATAGTTCACTATAACCGAGGGTTCACTATAACCGAGAGTTCACTATATCCGAGGGTTCACTATATCCGAGAGTTCACTATATCCGAGAGTTCACTATATCCGAGAGTTCACTATATCCGAGAGTTCACTATATCCGAGAGTTCACTATATCCGAGAGTTCACTATATCCGAGAGTTCACTATATCCGAGTTCACTATATCCGAGAGTTCACTATATCCGAGAGTTCACTATATCCGAGAGTTCACTATATCCGAGAGTTCACTATATCCGAGAGTTCACTATATCCGAGAGTTCACTATATCCGAGAGTTCACTATATCCGAGAGTTCACTATATCCGAGAGTTCACTATATCCGAGAGTTCACTATATCCGAGAGTTCACTATATCCGAGAGTTCACTATATCCGTTCACTATATTCTTCCTAACTAGCGGCGACCCCAGTGACGAGCGCGTGTTCCGTGCCCGCAGAGGAGGTTCGTGAACGGCACGCAGGACAGGCGAGGCGTGAACCGCAGCACGCTCAAGTGGCAGGAGGCGGAGGTGCAGGGCGTGGAAGCGACGGACAGCGGCGAGGTGTGCTGCCAAGTGCGCGACCATCTCAACCACGTCAACGAGTCGTGCAGCCCCGTCAAGGTGCTGCGCGCCGTGGGCGGCACCCCGCAGCTGCGCGTGCATCTGGACTCGCGCGCGCCCTCGCCCGAGTGGAACCAAAGCGGCCGCAACACCACAGTCACGGTGCGTCTGGCGCAGGGCGTGGAAGCGACGGACAGCGGCGAGGTGTGCTGCCAAGTGCGCGACCATCTCAACCACGTCAACGAGTCGTGCAGCCCCGTCAAGGTGCTGCGCGCCGTGGGCGGCACCCCGCAGCTGCGCGTGCATCTGGACTCGCGCGCGCCCTCGCCCGAGTGGAACCAAAGCGGCCGCAACACCACAGTCACGGTGCGTCTGAAAAAAAAAAAAAAAAAAAAAAAAAAAGTTTTCCACAAGAAACATTGATATACATTTGACCCCGGCGAATAAGCTGATAAGTCAAAAATAATAATAAAAATAATAATAATAATAATAATAATAATAATAATAATTTTACAGGGGAGCAAAAAAGAACTTTAAACAAATGCTATGAATAGGGATTAATGATATTCAAACAAAACCTCAATAGTTTTGTTGAATATTATTCATTTAATTTATCCCTGATTTGATTTATTTAAACGTTTTTGCTCTCCTGTAAAATTAAGGGACCGGGAGCGGTAGCTCAGTGCAACAACTGATGTCACTGCAGCGCCTCTGGCCGGGAGGTCCTAAGTTCGAGTCCTGACAGCGGTAGGATTTTCGACACTAGCTTTTCAGCTAGGTCGAATTCAGTCGCTGTCTGGAGGAGAATTCTAGCGGCCGGCTGCTCTGATCGGTAGTTTTCCGTGGTTTCTCCGATCAACACCAGGCGAATGCCGGAGCAGTACCTTACCAAACGGGCCACGGACCGCGCGATCTGTCCTTCCTCTTCCTTGTCCTATCCTCTCCCTTACACACACACACACTACTACTACACTTACACTAACATGCACTACATTACCACATATTCCAAGCCCGGCCGGGAGCTTAGAGCTTCTCTGTCCCGGCTGGGGCGGCGCCCCGCTGGTGGAGAGTCCTGGTTAGGGGGAAACCCCACTTTAGCCGACGGTAGGTCGGCGCCAGATCTTGCCATCCAGCGGAGGAAGATCACCTCCATCTCCCGAGAAAAAACATGCACTACACAAACGGGATCAATGACCAAAGCAGTTGACGCGCCCGGAAACACGAAAAAATCAATCAATCGAGATAAGATACGATTATTGGCTACATCTCACGTCAGTGATGAATAAGGCTTTTTACTCGTACATCAAAAAGATTGAATTAAGGGTAAGCTTAAAGTTAATTTTATAGTGAGTCAGTTATACTCATACAATAATGAGTAATAACAACTAGAAAATCCCAGACCATGACATAAGGGCATGTTCAAGAAAGGAAGAATGATAGTAAAAATTAAAATAGTTGACAGTCTGTTCATCTTGACATCTTAACCGCATCCCCTCATGACGCGTCTCTCTAGCTTTGTGGTCTCCGCCAGCTGTATCTTGTTAATATTTCTGCAGGGTGGGATTTTACGTCGACCTGGAGTGACGAAATTATGATGGAAATTGTGTGAGAATCTTCTCAATTTTCTAGCGCGTCCGTTTGGTAAAAATACGGCTTTATGTTTTCTTTTGTTTTCCAGACCGTATTCTCATCTCTGACGCAACTTTTCAGTTTATTTCTTGAAATATATGTTCATTTGTCCCGTCTGCTGCATTTCACTCCCAATTCTTACAGAATGAGAAGTTAAGAATTTATAAAATCGTTAAGGTTCACCAAGTCATGTTTGATTTTCTGAATGTTTTATTGGTTTCAAATATCTCATTACGTGAAAGAAAAGTATGGTCTAGTATTCTATTTAAATGTAAATTTAATGTTGATTTAGTGTACGTACGTTTTTCGTAGAACAACAAATAAAATACTCTCTCCTAACACAGCAATAAATTAAAAAGTTTAATAAAACTATTAACGAATATTACAATACTACAGTTCTTTACGTAACAAGAATATTCAAAACGATGTTAATCCATAACGCAACATGTGAATATAATGTTCACAGGTTCACATGTTGAAAGGTTTCGAGATTTTAAGGGAAGTTCACTTTTGGGGTCCCCTAATATAAAACCGAAAAATGTTTTTTTTAAGAAACGTCCGTACGCCTGTCTGTCCGTGTGTTAATAACACTTGCGCCTAAAGTACTCGTGTAATTTTTTCCAAAGGAATAGTGCCCGATCGATCTGGCCCAACCCAATTTGAAAATAATATAATTCGTTAAATACTGGGACAC